>ONZH01000885.1:0-34854 GCA_900303285.1 Rhinella marina
CACTTGATCTAGCTCATAATTGACAATTGTACCGGTTGATGCTAAATTTTTAAGTTGGGGTCCTGCGTCGTCATTCTAACTACATCCGGCTGTTGTCACCACCACACATGCTAGCCCCCGGGGGCACTCCCCTGGCTCTTCCAGCTCAACCTCCTTCCCCTCAGCCTGCCCCCCCACCTACAGGCCCTCTCTCCAGTTCAAGTTTCCAGTTTTATTTGCGCATACTGCATACATTTTTATTTTTGGGATAGGTGTGAAAAATAATATTACTTGCGAATCTATATTGCCCAACATTGGATTCGGTAGCAAGTAGAAGACCAAACACATGCTGCTCACAGGGTTCAGCAAATTCCTGGTCCACCCGCAAATTCCTTGTCCACAATGTCAAGGAGGACGAGGTTCTGTGGATGAGCAACAAGTCCTTCTGTACTGAAATCACCGACAAAGTCTCCATCTAAGAACCTACAGACCATTGTGAAGAGAGCGGCACAGCTCGCCATCAAAGTGAGGAACCCCAACGCCAGACTGCGCAGAGAAGATAACGAATAAATATCTCTGTGGTTATTTTTGCTAAATAAAAGTTAAATAAACCCCCCAAAAAATTCATCTGTTCCTGTGCCTGATCCACCCAAGTTGAATCTGTCCCATCATGAGAAAGTCCCCCCCAAGGAGTCCCCACTGTAACTTGCTTCCCATACAACTACCTCACCCCCCGACACCTGTGTCTCGCCATTGTCCACCACCTCCTCAGACAACACTGGTAAATCCCCACTGTCAGCACACGGAAACAGCAAAAGGGTCTTGCGAATTGGGGCAGAGAATGTTGTTGGCTAGCACATCAGAGAAGGGGTGACTATGGGGTTCCAGGGAGTACGTGACCACATGCAATCTCCATCTAAAAAGTCATGCCACACTTGATCAATCTCATAATTTACGACTGTACCGGTTGATGCTAAATTTTTAAGTTGGGGTCCTGTGTCGTCATTCTAACTCCATCCGGCTGTTGTCACCACCACACACGCTAGCCCAGGGGGCACTCCTCTGGCTCTTCCAGCGAAACCTCCTTCCCCCCAGCCTGCCCCCCACCTACAGGCCCTCTCTCCAAACAATTTACGTCTTTGTCCTATCTTTCTCTTTCTCCAAACCATTTTTCCGGATAGCTGCCTTATACGGTTTTAAACTGAGTAGTATACATACCACAGTTGATCAATCTCATAATTTACGACTGTACCGGTTGATGCTAAATTTTTAAGTTGGGGTCCTGCGTCGTCATTCTAAATACATCCGGCTGTTGTCACCACCACACACGCTAGCCCAGGGGGCACTCCTCTGGCTCTTCCAGTGAAACCTCCTTCCCCCCAGCCTGCCCCCCCACCTACAGGCCCTCTCTCCAAACAATTTACGTCTTTGTCCTATCTTTCTCTCTCTCCAAACCATTTTTCGGGATAGCTGTCTTATACGGTTTTAAACTGAGTAGTATACATACCACAGTTGATCAATCTCATAATTTACGACTGTACCGGTTGATGCTAAATTTTTAAGTTGGGGTCCTGCGTCGTCATTCTAAATACATCCGGCTGTTGTCACCACCACACACGCTAGCCCAGGGGGCACTCCTCTGCCTCTTCCAGCGAAACCTCCTTCCCCCCACCTACATGCCCTCTCTCCAAACAATTTTCCCGGGTACGGGGACGTATTAGATATTGTACTGATTTTGAATTGCCTCCTGCGATAGACGGGAATCGAACCCGGAGCAACTGCTTGGGAAGTAGCTATGCTCATCACTATACCACCAGCAGCCACAGCAACTGATAAGAACAGATACTAAACTTGATTTCAGCTGCAGTGCCAGCATGAGCAGTGGTGTCACCTGCAGGCGGTGATGGACCTTCGTTGCACCTAGTTGGGTGCTTCCCTAACATGTGATGGGTATTTGCCTCGCCTTTCTTGGTTTGGATGAGCACAATTGCCATGAGGGTAACCACCAGGCTGTTGCCTGAGAATTTGGGGTAATGGTGGGATTAGGCAGCCTCAGAGGCATCCATGCATGCTGCCCCTGCTGTTTCCTGTCCATTTCCGTGGTGTTTCCATCATTTTCTGAGGTTTCCAGGTTTTCACCCAGCCTTCCCTAGGCAGAGCCTTGGTCCCCCGCAAAAATTCTCGAGTCTCCCATTGACTTCAATGGGGTTCGTTATTCGAAACGAGCACCCGAGCATCGGGAAAAGTTCGACTCGAATAACGAGCACCCGAGCATTTTAGTGCTCGCTCATCTCTAGCCAAATCCAAGTTGCCAAAAATTCTGATTTGACACAATGTTTTGGAAAATTCAGGTAAAATATTTCTCTACTAGGAACATACTAGCATCAAAAATGCCAGGGGATACTCTCAGATAGATGTCTGCACTCCCCATCGTTTGTCTATATACTGATCTTTGGTAACAATGATGTAATAGCCAGTACTCCAGGTCAACAATACATATCATGTGTGTACAGAGAAATGCACAGCCAGTCAGAGATCCTGTTACAGAATAACAATTTATCCTCTTACTTCTGTTATCACCAGGCCCCCGGGGAAAAAGCCAAACCACAAAACAACTAAATGCATAATGGAATAATGAAACATAAATATGTAAAATTGGCACGGGATGTGTCTAATTTATGATGAGGCCTGCACCTGGTCAGAAATCAAGCGCATCTTCAAAGCTTTCGATAAATGACCCCCAATATGATGTCCTCACACATGTGAGTCTGTTTTTGAAGTTGATATTTTAGAAGCAGAAAAATTGACAAAATATGTCAAGTGTAAAGCTCTGGACAAAGTTTAAGGGGCAAATTGTCATGATTAAACAACTGGATCAAATTTTTTCCAAAAGTGCAGTCCCAGGAACACCCAACAAATTGCTTACAAGCGTTGATGTTGGTAGTGATAGAAAAGTGTCAGAATTCACTGCAGCTTGATGCATATGGGGCTGCGAAGGCATAGACTGGCCAGAGTGCCCATGCAGATCCCTGTCTATCACCGAAAGTGTCTACAATGGGCCTGAGAGCATCAAAGCTAGGTCATAAAGTACCTGAAGAATGGGCCATTTCCTTTTACATCATGGAGGCAGCCAGGTTCATGCACATTAGGCTTGTTGCACACCAACATTTACCGATCCGGCAGACTGGTTTGGTTGGGAACAGCCTGCTTGATCCGTCATTGCTGACGCTGCCAAAATGCCGTCCAGCCCCATTAACTATAAATATGCTGAAAAATGGTCGGACAAATACCGCAGTGGTTTTTGTCAGGCCAATTCCTGGCATTCTATGCTGGAACAGCCTGCTGGAAGGCTTTGCTGGCAGTGTTAAACAGGCCTTGGAAAGGCAAGCAGCATAAACTGTGTGATGCTCTGGGCAATGTTCTTCTGGAAAACCTTGGGTGCTGGCATTTATGTGGATGTTATTGTGACACATATTACCTACCAAAACATTGATGCAGAGTAGTACTCTACATGTAATTGATTTGGTACTATGAAGCACAAGGATATTCAGCTTCGCAAAAAATTGAATTTTCTCTGACATTCGGATCGAAATCCACTTTGGATACTTCAGTTCGCTCAACACTATATACAACCACAGTCAAGTCACAGTTGCAACACAGCTGCACTGCAATCAAGTACTGTGCATCTATACAGCTGCAGCACCTTCAATACCGCAAGGCCATTACCGATCAAGTTAGAGTTCACTGCTGTTGTACAGTGATGTGGTACTCAACCTCAGCAAGGCGGCATCAGATACCGCCGCACAGCTGTGCCATGCGATCATACTCTTATGAATTATTATATGCTAATTTACATATATTCAGATTACTGTTTTCAGCTCTGCACTTTCTAATACTGACTATAAAGGCTGTGATGTGGAATATAACATTTAAGTTGCTATTTTTTAATACATTGTGCCTTTCTAGCCTTTGCTCATTACAACCATGAGCATCCTTACCCTGGGGTTGTGTTGTTAAGTGCTAAATGTGTAAAACTGCAGGTCTGAGCATGTACCAAAGGCTTCTACATTGTTTGTTTTTTCAAATCCTTTAAAAATTTAGTATGTTTAAAAATTAAAACATGAGTTGTCCCCCTCTGTGGGAAGAGAATGAATGAAATAAACCAAATCACTGAACAGGGAGATCAGAGCTGTGTATCTATGGCAACCAAGCCCATTCACTGTGGTTTCCCCCAAATAAAGGATTTTGAATAACTTAGACATGTCTGTTGGCCGGTTCCTTGTGATGACCACTAGATGCTGCTGCAGTCTTCAGCTGTCTTAAGGAGTCATCTTCCCGGACTGGAGATAGCCTAGTCGACTGTTATCTGCTTTATATTGAAGACACATTAACTGTTGAAATGAAAAAGATTCATAACAGTTATAGCAGATGATGTTGATGACTGCCCAACTTTTTGTTTTAGGGTGGGTTCATGTGTAGGTTTTTGCTGGTGTATTTTTCTGCACTTTTGTAGGTATGTTGGATTTTTTGCAACTGTATTTTTGGTGACTTTTTTGCTGTAACAATGCAATCTCCAGATGTTAGCTGAAAGTGTGGGCAATATGAAACACGGGAGACACAAACATTTCTTTACTACTGAAGTTTTTGTTAATTGTTTTTTTTTGGGTTGTTTTTTTTTCTTCTTAACTCTGCGTGCTGATGCTTTTGACATTTTTTTAGTATGTCACACAGTGAAAAAAAACAGTTTAACCCAGTTTAGAAAAAATGCTTCAGAAAAAGCCATAAAAACCTTATGTAATATTCAAAAAACCCTGCAAGCATTTTCTGGGGCATTTTGTTCAGTGATCAAAAAACGTTTCCAAGTATTTACACATACTTGAGCCAATCTCTCGTTTCCACTACCCCTTTTATTATACCTTTCAGCATGATATAAAGGAGGTGTGTGAATTTTGTTCTTCAATATGGTGATCAAAACAGAACCATATTGTAGGTTGTATAATTTAAAAACCTCTGGGCCTTTGGCCAGGTAGACAATTTCCTATGGTGCCCGTTGTAATTTTATAGCCTACCAACATCCAGTTGAAAAAAATCACCACATGCCATGGTGTTTTTATTACAAAATAGTGCCAAAGACTAGAAATGTGGAAAACACTGAACAGCCGTCCAAATGAGCATTATATTTTTTCTATGTGATCAGTATATTGTGTACAGAAAGAATGCCATGGCTGCACATGTAATTCAATTATAATGCTACCATAATTTATCATAGCTGAATGATATTTTATATGCCTTAAATCCAATCTTGTGAATAAGCTCCAGCATCGAGTTCAGCGCCTAGCAGGTCAGGACACTTTCCATGGGAAGGAAGGGGCAAACTGATGGTCTAGATCTAGGTTCAGATATGCCAATATAACCCATTCCTGCATTTGGACATGACTGTATGTCCAGATTGTATATAATTTCACAAAAATCGGTTGTACAGTTAAGCTTGAACTGTTAACCGGGGCTATGACACTTTAAAGTATCCCATCCTGGAGTCTCTGATCTCATAGAGAAGCTGGCAAGGGACCAATCAGAGTGGTCCCTTGCCAGAAATCGCTCTGACCTGCATTGACTAACCAATCTTAGTGTGCCAGTGGAAAAATGCCAGTTTCAGGTTCTCTCAGAGCCTGAAATCAGCCATGGCCCCCTTTGTGCCCTCAATGTCCCCTGATCCCCTGATGCCGCCTGTGCCCCTGTGTCCCCAATACCCCCTATGCCCCTGATGCTCCTGTATGATCCCCATATTGTATGTGTTGTGGGCAGCTCAGGAACATAGCCGCTGCCATCAGCAGAGAGTGTCAGCTATAACATACACCAATTATGGCCATTTTACCCTTTAAATGCGATGGTCAGTATCCACCCGCGGCATCCATGGGGTTAACAGAAGGAGGGGGCTCCTTCTCTCCCCCATCGGGCCACCGCACTGCGGTGGCAGCAGCCAGATGGTTACCGTGGCAACCAGACGCCTTATAAATCCAGGATTGCCATGTACAGTATCTAAGCCTGACAGAACCTAAGGGTCTGATCAGGTTTACTGTCAGTGTAATAATGACACTACAGTGCAGATCTTCAAGATCCAAGTGGGACTTAAAAAATAAATGAAAAAATAAATAAAAAATATAAATAAATAAAATAACAATTAAAAACACATAAAATGAATTGCCTTTTCCCATATCTGCTCATTTATAAATTATTAAAAATGGAAAAAAAAAAACTAAACATAATTGGCATTGACTCATCTGTAACAACCTGTTCCATAAAAGGATCATGGTAATAATCCTGTGTGGTGAACATTGTAAAAAAAAAAAAACAATGACAGGTCACCTCACTTCCCAAAAAATGTACTCCATAATGCTAAAAAATAAAAAAACACAATGATAGGTCACCTCACCTCCCAAAAAAATGTACTCCAAAATGATAAAAAATAAAAACCACAGGCCATCCCGCAAAAAACAAGTTCTTACACAGTTACATTGGTGGGGAAAAAAATGTTATGGATGAAAGTATATGGTGATGCAAAATATTATTTATTTTTAATACAAAAGTGATTTTATGCTAAAAAAAAGTGGTAAAACATAGAAAAATGATATAAATTTGGTATCGCTATAACCGTATCAAGCCACAGAATAAAATTATCTGCTACATTTCCGTGGCAAATGTGAAATGTTTGTGATATTTTATGAGTCTTGCCACTTTTCACAGTGGTCTATGTTTAAAAGCGAAAAATGTCAGATTAGACCTGGGTTATGACTCATTTACTGTGAAAAAAAGGTTACAACCCACGCCAGGCAACCCCTTGGTCTACTTTTGCACTTAAAGGTATAAACCACATTACACTCACGTCACATATATTATTCCCATGTCCGCGACTGGTGATAATGTCTGTCACAGACATTTAACACTTCAGATGTCATGATCAATCCTGAAAACGGGCATCTGTGCTCTGGCGTCCCCTGGCGGGGACCTGGGGAGCCAGAGGCTGCTGCTTAGTAATTTCTATGGAGCCCCTGCATGTGGGCTCCATAGAAATACAGTAAAATTTTCATAGACTCCAATGGTATCCAAAAATGCCTGTACTATTAAAACATAAAAAATTTACTTCCAATGGCTAAATGGAAAAATAAGTAAAAATGGCTGAATCATTTTTTTATTGCTTCTCCTCACACAAAATATTAGATAAAAAATGATCAAAAAGTTGTGCATGCCCCAAAATGGTATCATATAAAAGTACAGTGTTTTCACATAGCTCTGCATACATAAATACAAAAAAATTATAGGGGTCAGAATATGGAGACTAAAAGAAAAAAAAATTTTTCAAGGTTTTTATTTTTTATTCGATATAAAAACGCAATACAAAATGGTATGTGGTATTTCAGGATTTGTACTGACCTGGAGAATGAGAGTAACTGGTAGGTTTAATGATATAAGGAACACTGTAAAAACAAAACCCCAAAAAACTGTCAATAGTGCCATTAGAAAGGGCATCTTGTTGAGCAAAAAACAAGCCCTCATTCAGCTATACGAACAGAAAAATAAAAAAGTTATGGCTTTGGGAGGGTTGGGAGTAAAAAATAAAACAAAAAACAAACTGCAAAAATTGTCCGGTCATGAAAGGGTTAAATGATAAATGACCCCCCTTAGTGTTCATGTAACTATCTAGTATGAGCCTGTGTATGTATTTATCTGAAAGGAGTGTTTATGTATATATGTAGTGATTGTATGCCTTTATTTTTAGCATATAGAGGGTCATTTATTAAGACAGACGGTTTAAACGCCGGTCTTAGTAACCCCTATAGCTGGCTATGGATCGCTAAACTTATCTAGAGGCGCCGGCCTCTACATAACTTCAGTGTGTCCAGTGTGTGTCTAAATGTAAGCTGGCTATGACTAAAACAAGTGTAGAAAATTATGAATAAGATGGTCTCCCCTTCCCCGCCCACACCACTCCCACTTTTTTAGACCTGGTGCCGAAATTTGCGCCAGAAATAGGTGTCTGGATAGTAATTGACCCCTGTAATGTTTTTCTTAGCTTTAAAATTAGTGTAGGTGGGTGGACCTTAGTGTGGGAGTGCTGGGCCAGCTTAGTCCAATACATTTACAATTTACCTCAGATGTGGACAGCACAGGATGTGACAAATTTTGCATGGCTCTTAATAAATTTGTCATATCTTAGGCATCTTTCACACTATCCTTAGTACATAGTTCCAGCAGAAAACAGCCACTACCTGGCAAATATGCCTGGATGCCATATTTGCAGGGTAGCCACCTGACCCAATTATTGTCAATGAGACCAGTTGGTGTTCCGGTAACATCTGGCAATACCGGATTCAGAAATCCCTGTCAGGTTATTCTCTGCCGGAACAGCCTGTTGGAACTACTAATGGCTGTGTGAAACTAGCATTACTCTGGCAGCAGAGTAGGGTCTCAAAAGATCTGGGGCCGAAGCCCAAATTAATATAGCCCAGTTCTCTAAGTCACCCCCCACACACTGCATTTTGCTGTACTTGGTATACAGCAGCAGATGCCTCTCACATCAATGGCCTCCCAGGTGACATATCTGATGTAGATCTTCTCTGTCATTATCTTCTTCATTTGATCCATACAACTTCTTTCAGCAGCGCCTCGTCTCTGTAGAGTGTGACACAAAGACATCTTAGCTTCCTCACATTTCCTCATATCATCCCTCAACCTGGAGTCTGCACAGTGTTATCCTGTTGCTGGCTGTGCTCCCTAATACCCCCAAATACTATCCTGAAGGAAAATTAGTGCCCTCCATAGTAATATTGCTCTTCATAGTCCCACCAATAGTAATTCCCTTCTAGATTGCCCTCATTAGTAATACTGCTCCCTACAGTGCCCCCCAACACTGATAAGTTAACGCTCTCCAAGAGTGCCCCCATTAGTAGAAGAGCCCTCCAGTATTAATAATATCCACACAGAGCCCCCAGTAGAAATAAGGCCCCCTGTATCTTTCCCCCAGTGAAAATAAAGTACTCTACAGAACCCTCAGTAGTAATTAGGCCCCCTATAGTGCTCTTAATAGAAATAAGGTTGATCTATAAGTACCGCCCATAGAGCCCTCAGTAGTAATAAGAATGCCTATAATGTCCCCTGGATTTATAATACCCCTACAGTGCACCCAGTATTTATACTACCCCCTACTGTTATAATGCTTACCCTGAAGTGCCCCCAGTATTTATAATGCCCCCTGCAGTGACCCTGTAGTTATATTGCTAACATCCCTCCCTTCAGTCCTAACATACAGTCCCAGTTAAATAACCACAACTCCCAGCATTCCTCTGCCTCTCCCTTCACTAACCTCTCCTCATGTAGCAGACATCACCACAGCTTCTTCCCCCAGGACTTCTCCTCTTCACTGCCGTCCTCTCCTGCACTGGTCCCATGATGGTGACATCATCGCAGCTCCTGCTCAACCACTGTCTGTTTTACTGATCACATGACCTGTAATGTCCTGAAGATAGCAATACATCTATCTGGCAGGAAGTACATTCGAGGCCTGGGACAAAACATCAGTGGCCCAGGCACCGAATGTTTTAATCTAGCAACACCCTGTCTGGCAGACTTTTTAGTAAGACTGTTTAGTGTTTAGTCATTGTGCCCAACAGGAGCATATACAATCATTTTAAATCTAAGGGACTCATTTATGAAGCCAGGTATCCCTGGTTTTTTTTTTGTCTAAAAAAGTCAAAAAGTATGTTTTTGCTACTTTTTTGCCAATATTTGTGACTTTTGTGTCTCTTCGCCAATTACCCTTGAGTTGTATTTTCTTGATGAGAGCATCAGATTAGACTGGGATTATGGCTCATTTATGTTTTGTGACTTTTCTAAATGATGCAAAAAAGTTGCATCTCACAAAAGCTCCTACCCAGGCGTAATTTAGACAGTTGATCTCAAACACAGCTTTCTCGGCTGTGTGGCCATAATGCTAGTTTATAAGCTTGTAATACAGTTATTACAATATCCATGTCTAGGCTACAAAAATCATACACATAACACATCTTAATACATTAATGTACAAGTGCTACATCTTAGCTGTATATTAACCACTTGAATAATGAAGGTTTTTTCATTTTTGCGTTTTCATTTTTCTTCCCTGTGTTCCTGGAGCCATAACTTATTTTTATTTTTCCATTCACATAGCCATATGAGGGCTTGTTTTTTGTGGGACAAGTTGTGATGCCACCATTTAATATGGCATACAGCATTTTCTATGTGGCAAAACTGACCTGTGCCCTTCATTCTCTGGGTCAGTATGATTACAAAAATACCCCATGTGTATAGTTTTTTTTGTTTTAATACTGAAAAAAAAATGAACAAAAATATATCTTAGAGAATTTTTTTACATCGCCATATTCTGACCCCCATAACTTGCTTATAGTATGTCTACAGAGCTGTATGGGGCTCATTTTTTGCAGGACAATCTATAGTTTTTATTGATACCATTTTGTGTAAGACTTTTTGGTCACATTTTATTCTATTTTTTCGGGTTAGTGAAGCAATGAAAACATGTCAAATCTGCCATTTTGATTTTTTGTTTGATACATCATTTTTAGAGATGAGCGAGCACTAAAATGCTCGGGTGCTCGTTATTCGAGACGAACTTTTCCCGATGCTCGGGTGCTCATTTCGAGTAACGAACCCCATTGAAGTCAATGGGAGACTCAAGCATTTTTGCAGGGGACCAAGGCTCTGCCTAGGGAAGGCTGGGTGAAAACCTGGAAACCTCAGAAAATGATGGAAACACCACAGAAATGGACAGGAAACAGCAGGGGCAGCATGCATGGATGCCTCTGAGGCTGCCTAATCCCACCATTACCCCAAATTCTCAGGCAACAGCCTGGTGGTTAACCTCATGGCAATTGTGCTCACTCAGACCAAGAAAGGCGAGGCACATACCCATCACATGTTAGGGAAGCACCCAACTAGGTGCAAAGAAAAATTGTTTAGAGAGAGGGCCTGTAGGTGGACCTCCGGAAAAATTGTTTGGAGAGAGGGCCTGTAGGTGGACCTCCGGAAAAATTGTTTGGACAGAGGACCAGTAGGGGGCCCTCCGGAAAAATTGTTTAGAGAGAAGGCCTGTAGGTGGACCTCCAGAAAAATTATTTAGAGAGAGGGCCTGTAGGTGGACCTCTGGAAAAATTTTTGAAGAGAGGCCCTCTCTTCAAAAATTCTCTTCAAGGGGGCCCTCCTGAAAAATTGTGGTAAAAGAGTGCCAGTTGGACCTCTAAAAAATGGCATTTTTTTTGGTCAGCGTTAGGCAAAGACGACAAGGAGGAGTAGGAGGAGTAGAGAAGAGGAATCGGATACATAAGTAATGTTAATCTTTAGCTGCTTTCCCCCGGAGGAGATTTGAATTCCGGTGAAATCCAGGCTTTGTTCATTTTAATAAGCGTCAGCCTGTCAGCGCTGTCAGTTGACAGGCGTGTACGCTTATCGGTGATGACGCCACCAGCTGCACTGAATACCCGCTCTGACAACACGCTAGCGGCAGGGCAGGCCAGCACCTCCAAGGCGTACAGCGCCAGTTCAGGCCACGTGTCCAGCTTTGAAACCCAGTAGTTGTATGGAGCAGAGTGATCGCTACGGACGTTGGTATGGTCAGCTAGGTACTCCCTCACCATCTTTCTGTACAGCTCCCCCCTACTCTGCCTAGACTGGGGACAGGTGACAGTGTCTTGCTGGGGTGACATAAAACTGGCAAAGGCCTTGGAGAGCGTTCCCCTGCCAGTGCTGGACAAGCTGCCTGCTCGCCTCCTCTCCCCCGCTACTTGGCCCACAGAACCATGCCCTCTGCCGCTAGCGGCGTCAGATGGGAAGGATTGTTTCAGCTTGTTCACCAGGGTCTGTTGATATTGATTCACTCTCATACTCCTTTCCTCTGCAGGGATGAGAGTGGAAAGGTTCTGCTTGTACCGTGGGTCAAGGAGAGTGAACACCCAGTAATCAGTGTTTGAAAAAATGCTTCTAACGCGAGGGTCACGGGATAGGCAGCCTAACATGTAGTCTGCCATGTGTGCCAGAGACCCAACATGCAAGAATTCCCTCTCCTCACTGGCCTGACTCTCCATTTCCTCCTCCTCCAAGTCCTCCTCTTCAGCCCATACACACTCAAGAGTTAAGAAAGACTGAGCACTGGTACCCTCTTCTGTCTCGCCGACATTCTCCTCCTCTTCCTCCCAATCCTCATCCCCCTCCTCTGATACGCACTGAGAAACAGACCGGAGGGTGCTCTGGCTATCAAGCGACGTATCTTCCTCCACCGTCTCTTGTGACAAGCGCAAAGCATTCGACTTCATGATGAGCAGTGAGTTTTTCGACCGGGAAAGCAGCGGGATGGTGAGGCTGATAATGGCGGCATCGCCGCTGACCATCTGTGTTGACTCCTCAAAGTTGCTCAACACCTGGCAGATATCAGACATCCACATCCACTCCTCATTGTAGACTTGAGGAATCTGAATGACCTGACTACCAGTTCTGGTGGAAGTTGACATCTGGCAGTCTACAATCGCTCTGCGCTGCTGGTAAACTCTGGATAACATGTTTAATGTCAAATTCCATCTTGTGGGCACGTCGCACAACAGTCGGTGAGCGGGCAGTTGTAGGCGGCGCTGCGCTGCCCTGAGAGTGGCAGCATCTGTGGTCGACTTGCGGAAATGCGCATAGATGCGGCGCACCTTAGTGAGCAAATCAGACAGATTGGGGTATGTCTTGAGGAACTGCTGAACTATTAGATTGAACACGTGGGCCAGGCATGGCACATGTGTCAGTCTGCCGAGTTGCAGAGCCGCCACCAGGTTACGCCCGTTGTCACACACAACCATGCCTGGCTTGAGGTTCAGCGGTGCCAGCCACAGATCGGTCTGCGCCATGATGTCCTGTAACAGCTCTTGGGCGGTGTGCCTTTTGTCACCTAAGCTCAGCAGTTTGAGCACCGCCTGCTGGCGCTTACCCACGGCACTGCTGCTGCGCCTAGAGCTACCGACTGAAGGCGCCATGCCCACGGATGGTAATTCGGAGGAGGAGGTGGAGGAGGAGGAGGGGTCTGAGGAGGAGGCATAGTACATCTGAGAGACCGTGACCGAGGTAGGCCCCGCAATTCTCGGTGTGGGCAGTACGTGAGCGGCCCCAGTGTCAGTCTCGGTCCCAGCCTCCACCAAGTTAACCCAATGTGCCCTTAGTGATATATAGTGTCCCTGCCCGGCAGCACTTGTCCACGTGTCCGTGGTTAGGTGGACCTTCTCAGAAACAGCGTTGGTCAGGGCACGGATGATGTTCTGTGACACGTGCTGGTGTAGCGGTGGGACAGCACATCGGGAAAAATAGTGGCGGCTGGGGACCGAATACCGAGGGGCAGCCACCGCCATGAGATTGCGAAAGGCCTCGGTCTCTACCAGCCTATAGGGCAGCATCTCCAGGCTCAGCAATTTGGAGATGTGAACGTTGAGGGCTTGGGCATGTGGGTGGGTGGAACTGTATTTCCTCTTGCGCTCCAGCGTCTGCTGTAAAGACAGCTGAACGCTGCGCTGGGACACATTGGTGGACGCTGTGGAGGATCGTGGAGGCGAAGGTGTGGTTTTCCAGCGGGAGGCGCTCGTGCAGGGGTCCTGGGCAGGGGGTTGACTAGCAGAGGCAGCGAGTGACACAGGGGAAGGAGCAGTGGTGGGACCCGCAGGAGGTGAACGGCCTTGGTTTTATTGAGTGGGGTGTTTAGCACTCATATGCCTGCGCATGCTGGTGGTGGTTAGGCTAGTAGTGGTGGCACCCCTGCTGTTCCTGCTGTGGCACAGGTTGTACACCACAGTCCGTCGGTCATCCTCACTTTCTTTAAAGAACCTCCAGACTTGCGAACATCTAGGCCTCGCCACGGGAGCTTCACTACGTGAAACAGTTGCTGCTGATGCACCAGCTCTGGCCCTGCTTCTCCCTCTGGCCACAACACTGCCTCTTCCAACCTGTTCTGGTGCAGCACTCTCCTCCGCCTCAGTTGGAAAACTTGGGCATCGGGAAAGAGGTCAGCAGCAACCTGAGAAGTGGTTTGTGACTCTGGGAAGGGTCCAGAAAACAGTTCCTGAGAGTATGCCGGATCGCATTCCAAATTTTCCTGGGAGGGGGCAGACTGGGGGGAAGGAGGTTGAGGTGGAGGAGCCAGAGGAGTGCTCCCTTGGGTAACGTGGGTGGACTGCGTGGAAGACTGACTGGTGGACAAATTACTTGAAGCATTGTTCGCAATCCACGATATCAGCTGTTCGCACTGTTGTGGTTTCAACAGTCCTCTACCGCGTGTCCCTATAAGTTGAGACATGAAGCTAGGGAGTGTAGCTCTGCGGCGTTCCCCTGCTCCCTCATCAGCAGGTACTGTCTCACCCTGCCCAGGACCACGGCCTCTGCCCCCTGCAGTAATTGAATGCCCACGCCCTCGTCTTCGACCCTTAGCCCTGGGGTTCAACATTTTCTGTATATAAGTGTATTATATATAAAAAAATAAAAATAAATGGGCATGCTGTACTGAAACTCACAAACTTGTTCAATCTGAACAAGAAAATATATAGGTGGATAAGTTAGAGCTGTATAAGTGAGAGCAAAAGACCTTTTTTAATTAAGTGACGTACAAAATGTGTCACCTGGACAGAAAATACGGATTGTGGTTTGTATATAGGTGGATAAGTTAGAGCAAAATTACATATGTTATTACGTACCGTGCAGTATGGAGCAATTACACGGAAGCTATTAGATTAGGCAGGCTTGGTCTGCTTAATTGCAACCCAGACAAATGTCGCACAGAGATTTTTGTATTGTAGCTGTATAAGTGAGAGCAAAAGACCTTTTTTACTGACGTAACGTACAGAATGTGTCACCTGGACAGAAAATACAGATTGTGGTTTGTATATAGGTGGATAAGTTAGAGCAAAATTACATATGTTATTACGTACCGTGCAGTATGGAGCAATTACACTGAAACTATTAGATTAGACAGACTTGGTCTGCTTAATTGCAACCCAGACAAATGTCGCACAGAGATTTTTGTAATGTAGCTGTATAAGTGAGAGCAAAAGACCTTTTTTAGTGACGTGACGTACAGAATGGGTCACCTGGACAGAAAATACGGATTGTGGTGACTGAACAGCTGAACTGTGACACACAGAATGGTTCCACACAGCTGTATGAAATGGATTTGTATCACTGAGATAAAACAACAAAAAAGCTATTTTTTTTATATATATTTTTTTTTAGATATATATTTTTTTTAACGTGACGTGCAGAAACTATCAGAGAGCAAACTCAGCCCCTGCTGACTGTGGCTATTTTTACTGCAACCCAGACAAATGTCGCACAGAGATTTTTGTAATGTAGCTGTCTCAGTGAGAGCAAAAGACCTTTTTTACTGACGTGACGTACAGAATGTGTCACCTGGACAGAAAATACGGATTGTGGTGACTGAACAGCTGACCTGTGACACACAGAATGGTTCCACACAGCTGTATGAAATGGATTTGTATCACTGAGATAAAACAACAAAAAACTTTTTTTTTATATATTTTTATATATATATATATATATATATATATATATATATATTTTTTTTTTTTTTTTTAACGTGACGTGCGGAAACTATCAGAGAGCAAACTTAGCCCCTGCTGACTGTGGTTATTTTGACTGCAACCCAGACAAATGTCGCACAGAGATTTTTGTAATGTAGCTGTCTCAGTGAGAGCAAAATACCTTTTTTACTGACGTGACGTACAGAATGTGTCACCTGGACAGAAAATACAGATTGTGCTTTGTATATAGGTGGATAAGTTAGAGCTAAATTACGCATGTTATTACGTACCGTGCAGTATGGAGCAATTACACGGAAACTATTAGATTAGGCAGACTTGGTCTGCTTAATTGCAACCCAGACAAATGTCGCACAGAGATTTTTGTAATGTAGCTATATAAGTGAGAGCAAAAGACTTTTTTTACTGACGTAACGTATAGAATGTGTCACCTGGACAGAAAATACGGATTGTGGTGACTGAACAGCTGAGCTGTGACACACAGAATGGTTCCACACAGCTGTGTGAAATGGATTTGTATCACTGAGATAAAACAACAAAAAAACTATTTTTTTATATATATTTTTTTTTTAACGTGATGTGCAGAAACTATCAGAGAGCAAACTCAGCCCCTGCTGACTGTGGCTATTTTGACTGCAACCCAGACAAACGTCGCACAGAGATTTTTGTAATGTAGCTGTATCAGTGAAAGCAAAAGACCGTATTTGGCCCTAGGCGGCCGCGGACAACCACGATGGTGTTCCCTATACTGAATAAGTGGAACACCAAACAGGACAGACAAACAACAAAAAACGGACAAAGGAGCAAACAAGGACAACCACACAGCTATGCAGTAATTATCGGCAATACAGACAAAAGTCAAAGGTCAGGCGGAGGGTGGATAAGTACGCAATAAGAGGGACTAGGAAGGGAACAAACCGGAGAAGATACAGGGGAGCTGGGATCCAGGTATGAACCGAAATAGCCAGCAAGCAAGTGAGCAGCTAGCTGACATTTATCCAGGATCAGAGGCTAGGTCCAGAAGCTGATTGGACCAGCCCTGATCTCAGTAACAAGTTCAGCTGAAGCACAAATCCTAAAGAGCACAGTAACTCCTGCATTGCTGGACAAAAGCAATCGGGTGTGTCACAACAACCCAGGAACAGTTCACACTAGGTATTGCACACCCTGACAGATACTAGTTACAATGATTATAAAAAGAAGATCTGTAATTTTAGAGGAGACTAAAACCCAAATAGATAATATAAAAACAATTATCGATACTCTACCACATGATGACTTTTTTAGGAAATGGGAAGAAAGAATTTGTAGAAGCTTAGACATACTTGAGAAAGAAATAATTAATAAGAAAACAAAGAAATTTAATTGGAATAAATTATCCAATGAAGGAGAAGATACAACATCTTTAAACACAAAATCTAACATGAACAGACCCCACAATCTCTCCAACAATACTCGTAGACCTGTAAATATGGCCCCTCATTTAATACCAACATCTAACAGATTTGAACCACTGTCAGTACCTCTTTTTTTAGACCAAACCCCCCCCAACACCACAGAATAAGGACACAATGGAAATCCCCCCCAACAATAGAAGAGAAACAAAGAAAGTCACACTCACCCTATCACCATTACAATTTCAGACACCACCAAGAGCACAGAAATCTGGAAACTCCAAGAAATCACAGGACAAATCACAGGACATATCACAATCAAACACAATACCCCACTCAATATCACCGTCACCAAGAACAACAAGAGAATCACTACAGAACAAGATCACAAACACAAACACATCGACAAGGAAGAAGACACAAAGAAGTAGAAGAAGAAAGAACAGCCAAAATGAATGGTAACAGACTGCACCAACAGAAGAGATAATCATAAATTTAAGTAACACAATCCTCACAAGCCCACAGACAAGTCTACTAAACAAAGGTCTAAAATATGCACCAACCAATAAACTTGATAAATTCAATATGTATATAGGTGTGGAAAAATTTATTAGGAAAATTTGTCTAAAGAAATACTTTATAAAAAACCCAATTGAAAATGAGGTGACCAACTCATCTATATATGTACATACAGAACTTAAGGAAAAATCAAAGAAATATCCAAGGCAGGAAATTAGTGAGGAAATCGCAACATTTAGAAAAAATGTAGAAATGGACATTAGAAGAATAAAAACAGGTCAAATAAAAAATAATCTAAGTAGGAAGGAGGTTAATGCCATCAAAGAATTACAAAACAATGTGGATATTACAATACGTCCCGCTGACAAGGGAGGCGCTATAGTCATTCAAAACACAAAAGACTACAATACAGAATGCAATAGACATTTATATACATAAAAAAAAAATTACAAAACGACCCTACAGAATTATTCCAAAAACAATTATTGGAACTATGCAACAGAGGCCTTAGGGAAGATATACTACTTGAAAAAGAATTTAGATTTATCACCTCTACACAGAAACGTCTCCCTGTCTTCTATTGTTTACCTAAAGTACATAAAAATCTATCAAATCCACCTGGCAGACCAATTATTTCTGGTATTGGCTCCATTACATCAAACCTGTCACAAAATATAGATAAAATACTACAACCCACGGTAAAATCAATCCCATCATACATTAAAGATTCAACAGATATCATTCACACATTAGAACAGTTAAAAATTGAACCACATTGGATTATAGGAACCATTGATGTAAACTTATTATACACTTCTATAGATCAAGAATTGGGTATTCAAGCCATAAAACGACATCTCTCAGACAATGGTACTCTCAGATGAGCAAATTGAGTTCATATTGGAAGGAATACATTTCATATTGACACACAATTATTTTTACTTTGAATCCAACTACTATATCCAATTACGGGGTACAGCCATGGGGACCAGATTCGCCCCCAGTTGTGCAAATATATTTATGTCACAATGGGAAAAAGACACTATTGGCTCGAAACTGGGGACGAGTCTGGTCCTCTGGCGTAGATTTATAGATGACATCATCTTTATCTGGCAGGACACGAAACAAGAACTTGAAGACTTCCTTGGTAATTTAAATAATAATGAATATAACTTAACCTTCACTAGTAAAATAAATGAAGTACAAACAGAATTCCTAGACCTGTGTATAACCACTCAAAAATAAAATAAAATAATATGCAATACATACCAAAAAGATGTCTCAAAGAATAGTTATATACTGTTTAAAAGTTGCCATCTCCCACGTTGGCTCATGAATATTCCAATGAGCCAATTTAGAAGAATTAAAAGAAATTGCACTGAAACTGAGAAATTTGAAGAAGAAGCCCAGAAAATGAGTGCAGAATTTATGAAGAAGGAATATCCTCCTAAAATAGTAGCAAAATCTCTGAATAAGGTCAGAGAAATGAAAAGGGAAAACTTTTTTAAAACAAAAATAGATATGCCATTAGAAAAAGAGAAGGAAGAAGAAATAAGACTAATATTACCATTCAGCACCCAATATAAATCAATAGAAAGAATAGCCAAAAAACATTGGCATATACTGACTAAAGACAAGACTATAGGTCCCATATTATCAGGAATTCCATCAATAATTTATACTAGAGCTCTGAACTTGGGCATAAAAATAGCACCTACAGTAAAAAATAAAAATCCAAATAAAAAACAAACCTGGTTAAATACTAAAGGATTCTATAGGTATGGAGTTTGCAACAATTGCAAAACCACATCCTTTCCGAATAAAATAACAAAAGTAACTTCCACAAAAAACTCACACAATCAAACCATAAATGAATGTCTGACTTGTAATTCAACTAATGTCATCTATCTCCTTCAGTGTACATGCAATAAACAATATATTGGAAGAACTAAAAGACCATTGAAGAAAAGAATTGCAGAACACATCAATAATATTCGGAAGGGTTATGAACTCCATACGGTATCCAAACATTTTAAAGATGTACATAATAAAAATCCAAAACACCTCACCTTTGTAGCCTTGGAGAGAGTTGTTAAACAATGTAGAGGTGGAAATCATATAAACAACATGTCTAGAGTAGAATCAAGAAAAATATTTGAATTTGAAACAATGTTACCTTATGGGTTAAACGCTGAAATGGAAATCTTTGGATTCCTGTAGATTTGGGATGGGTGCCCTTAGGGGACGGGACATCGAGGTCCGGCTGTGTTTCCCAGCACCTCGATCTCCTCTCCTCGAGAGGCCCCCATCCCCATACTTCAATCTTGAAAACCTGGTTTTTCCACACCTATAAAACAAAAAGTAAAAAAACCATTAATAAATAAATAAAATATAGATCAAAGATTAATACTTACCCAAGATGTCCCTTTAGAATATGCTAAATCACTGAAAACTGATATATATGTTCTACTACCATATATTGGTTCTATTTAAAAATTCGTTTAAACGTTTCTATTATTATTATTTGTATTTTATTTATGTTATTAAAATGGTTTAATTTTAATATTATATACCTTTACTTATATTTTTATTTATTATTCTGTATAACAGCATTCAGACTTACTATGTGTTATATGTATTGAATAGCGCAACAGATCCAGATCCACAGGATAAAAAGAAAACCAGTTCACCTCTTCTAATTTGCCTCAAAATAGGAGGTAATTGAGGAGGGTCTCTCTCTCTATATATATATCCAAAAGAAACAGGGATTCATATACCACTGAAACCAAACACGTTTGGTTTAAACGAACATCCCTGTGGATCTTTAAATATTCTCTGGAACAAACTTTCATTCTGATTCTAAAGTCGTTCCATCTATAAAGACATCTAGCTCCGGAACTAATTAATTCAAGCAAAAACGGGCAGTCTTCTTACCCTCTGTGTCTGGCCGCAAGGATATCCGGGAAGAAGCAACTTCACCCATTTTCAAAAAGCGCGCGGGAACCCACGTGGGACGCCACGTGGGACGCCAGCGCTTCGGAACCCTCAGGAGCAACACTGAGAACGCGGAGATCACCAGAATTGCAGATCATCCACCGGTACCACGGTCCTTCACCAGCGCCAGGAGTGGTAATGTAAAAAAGAGCAAAACCATATTAGTATTGCGTGACACTCTGCATATTGCCCATATTGAAAATATTATAAGACAATACTGGATATAAGAAATATTACTGCACATTACATATAAAAAAAAACCAATAATACTATACCACTACAAACCTCACTCAATTCCACATACTGAGTGAAAAACCTATGCGGAAAGGGGCTATATGTCCCATAGATAAAATACTACATACCTATCAAGGATCGTTATTTGAACTATAACAATCTCTGCAATACTCTTATTTTTTATGTTTTAGATTTATCCTTTGCACACCTTTGCACAGCTTTGTAAATCTAACAAATGTTGGATCCATTCATTATTAGGATTTATATACCAGCGCTGGTTTGACATATTTTATATTCTTTATGTTTTATTGCCTATTTTGTATTTTATATTTCATATTACCTTTTCCCTATCCTATTATTATTTTATTTTAATATTATATCATAATATCTTGATTAATAAATTAGTTTTAGAAGACACCGGATGTTGAGTGTGCTCATTTATTTATACGCAATTCACACTGTTTTGGTAAATCTCGCTCAAAATAGACCACCTGTTCCAAATTAGACCTGTCTCAAATCCTGTCTTAAATGATAAATGTGCCCCTAAGTGCCTAAATTAGCAAGTAAATAATGTAAATATGGCCCTGAAACAGGAGTGCTTTCATTCACCGACAGAAAAAGGAGATCTTGAAAATAGTGAGGACTTAAAACTAAAGATTTATATATGAAAGGTGCATGACTTTTCATTATATGGAAATTAATTTTATCTCTTTCAATGAGCAGGCAGGTACACACCTTACACACGTATTTCCTACACAACTTCAAGAAAATTCGGGTGATTTCTTAAGGTAACCATATACATTAGATAAAAGTTGGTTAATGGTTGAACAGCAGGTGAACTAGCAAACATTGGTTTACTGTTCATTTCGCAAACATAGCCATACATATTTTAAAGTCCATATTGTCCATTACCGTTGTTCATGCTGGCCAAACATGTTCAGTGAAACCAGCACATGGACAAAAGATCTTTCTGGGAATATTTATTTTTGTTCAAGAATAATTTTTCTTTGAATGGAAGATCTTTCAAACAACTATTGGACAAAAATATTAAACATGGCACACTTCTTTTTAAACAATGGTCTGTTATCAGATGACTAAAACAATCGTTCATTGTTAAATTTCAACCAGCGAATGTTCATTACAATCCATTTTCACCAGGGCCTGGGAATTTAAAGTGGCGCTGGAAAAAAACTAAAAGTGTCCCCATGTTGTTGGCGTGTTCAATTTAAAGTCAGAGCCAACAAAAGTAAGTAGGGCCAACACAAGTAGGCAGATTCAGCAATACCATTTTGCAGCAGAAAATACCACCCCAGCAGTGCAAATAGCACAGTGCAGCACAATATACTGCTCCAGTAGAACTAAATATCACAGTGCACAAAATAAAGCTCCAATAGTACAATATACCTCCCCAGAAGATGTCCCACTGAGGTGGCCAGCACCTTGTTCTGTTCTCCTACTCCAGTTGCCTCAGGATAGTAATACAGTTGAATTCATGAGTCAAGAGGGCACTTGCAGGTGCCAGTCAGATACATAGGCACTTGTTGCTCCCTGCTTTTGGAGTGCCAGATTATTACTCACTTGGCTGGTGGCCATGAGGAGGGCTCAGGTGGCCCCCTAGGAATTGGCCCACTGGGAAGTTTCCCTGTAGGGTCTATGGCCAGTCTGCCCCTGATTTGCACTGATCACCCAGGGACATTTCCAAAATCAACACTTTAAAGAGGACCTGTCATGGGATTATGGGTTACAAACTGGTATGCTTACAGCGGGGGGACACAGCACCAGAGCGGAGGGGTATTTCAGAAAAAAAAATCATCTGGCATCTGTGGGGGCCGCCCTATCTGGTAAGTATACCCGTTTGTAACCCATAGTCCCATGAAAGGTCCTCTTTACATCTGGGATTGAACTGAGACCTTCATACAGAATTACAGATCTCCACAAGTAACATGAGGTAATACTGTCCTACTGTACAAGAATAATGGAGGATGAGGAGAAAAGTCCAGTGTCCTCCTTTCCCACGATGGGTCGGTTCTGAAGTAAGCAGCACAGTGAGTGGGACCTGAGTTTCATGTTTGCCATGAGCTTCTTCCCTGTGTATATAGATTTAATGTAATGATATGGTCTGTATCCTGTGAAGTAATATACTTAATAACCAGTAATGTTTTTATAATGCAGATAACTTGATCCAGACTGAGTGATCACATGGAGCAAGAGCTATCATAATCTGAAGTTGTTTATCTCTCATAGACACAGAGTGGATCTGTAGACTCACAGGACTAAGGAAATAATCAAGCTGAAATGTGATTGTTATAACTTCGCTAACAGACAATGCTACACAGATGGAAAATATTTCTTACTAGCTGAAGGACCTGGCTTCGCTCGAGTATATTTAATCTATTTCATTTAATGTTTATGTGTGTTGTTAAAAGATATCTAGAGTGACCTCTACAGTGCCCGCCCCTTTAACAGTGACCTCCACAGCAGCCCGCCACTTAACAGAAACATCCACAGCGCCCTCCCCTTTAACTGTGACCTCCACAGCAGCTAGGGTGGCCACTGTCTTCAGCCCAGAAAGCCAGACCTCACCGGTCATTCCCCCAAAACGTGAAGCAGCGCCCCCGGTCCCCATAAAGCCACACCACTAAACATGAGGCCACGCCCCCTGGTTCTGTGATGAAACGGAGGACAAGCTGTCTGAGCGTGAGCTACTGAAAGGGTGGACATCCCTACGTCCCTCCAGGCACTGTGCCGGACGGAGGACAGGGAGCCAAAAAACTGGACTGTCCAGCCTAAAGCCGGACATCTGGCCACCCTAACATCAGCCTGTCCCTAGGGTGGCCAGAGGTCCGGTTTTAGGCTGGACAGTCTGGCTTTCAGACTCCTTGTCCACCGTCCGGCGCAAGGCCTGGACAAACACAGGGATGTCCACCCTTTCAGTAGCTCACGCTCAGACAGCTTCTCCTCCATGTCTTCATGGAACCAGAGGGCGTGGCCTCATGTTTAGGGGTGTGGCTTCATGGGCACCAGTGGCATGGCTTCACATTGGGGGGAGGCTGGACATTCTGGCTTTCAGACTCCCTGTCCTTGGTCAGATGCGGCGTGGAAGGGGGTGGCCTGACTGAGTCAGGGGCGTGACTTAGTGGGACCTGGGAGTGGAGCTTTTAAGTCCTTCTTTTAAGGGTGGCCTGAATTACAGGTTGATTCCATAGTAATTTAGGAGGAAACATAGTGGGTAGCAGTTGAAGAAAACATCTTTTATTACTACTGAACAGTAAATATGTGAAATTTACATTATATGAGGTAATGATTGATGATGAGTTAGTCTAAAACATAAGTTATATTTATGGTATACTCCTTTAACAGTGTCATCCACAGCGCTCTGCCCCTAAAGCAGACCTACAGCAGTGAACTTGCTAGGTTGTTATGGAAACCTGGTGTGTGTGGAGACTAACTGTCTGTGAGCTTCTATTGGCTGATAAGGGTCATGTGACCAGGCTTCTATTGGCTAATGCATTTTTTGGGAATATCTCAGGAACGGTACGTCCTGGAGAGCTGAGACCTGTTCTAAAACCTTCCCGGACACCTTATGTACCTGTGTGCCAAATTTCGTGATTGTAGCTGCGACAGTGCGGATTCCTTTAGCGGACATACACACACACACATACATACACTCAGCTTTATATATTAGACTAGCTGAAAGACCCGGCTTCGCCTGGGTATATTTAATCTATTTCATTTAATGTTTGTGTGTGTGTGTCGTTAAAAGATATCGAGAGTGACCTCTACAGTGCCCGCCCCTTAACAGAAACATCCACAGCGCCCTCCCCTTTAACTGTGACCTCCACAGCAGCTAGGGTGGCCACTTTCTCCAGTGGCACGAGAAGGGGCGTGGCCTGACCGGGTCGGGGGCATGACTTAGTGGGACCTGAATGTGGGGCTTTTAAGTCCTTCTTTTGAGGGTGGCCTGAATTACAGGTTGATGCCATAGTAATTTAGGAGGAAACATAGTGGGTAGCAGTAGAAGAAAACATCTTTTATTACTACTGAACGATAAATATGTGAAATTTACATTATATGAGGTAATGATTGATGAGGAGTTAGTCTAAAACATAAAGTATATTTATGGTAACTAAAATACTCCTTTAACAGTGTCATCCACATCGCTCTGCCCCTTTAACCCATTCCCGACCGTTTCTAACAGCAGAGACTTGCCGCTTCTCACCTCCATCGGCGGCGACTTCCAGGGCCTTACTGATGCCGTGATCACACGTGATCACGGCATCAGGATGCGTCTGAACCCGGAAGCCCACGCTTCCGGGTGGTGTACAGACGCCCCGATTGGCCAATCGGGGTGTCTGTACACCATATGAAAACTGTAATCCTCGCTGGTGAGGATTACAGTTTTCAAACTGCAATTCTTATTCTGGCCACTAGATGGCAGGCCAGGATATGAAATGAGCAATTCATGGATTTAACTGCATCTAGTAAATCCATGATTGCTCATAAAGAAAAAAAACTAAACACAATAGATCAGATGTTGTTTGAGCTTTAAAATAATCACAGAAAAATTAAAAAAAAATGTTAAAAAATATATAAAAAATAAAAAAGATATAAAAGTTCAAATCACCCCCCTTTCCGTATAAGTAAAAAATAAATACCTAAATAACAATAAATATAGACATCATGGGTATCACCGTGACCGAAAACGCCCGTACTTTTAAAATATAAAAAAAAAATTTCAATACGGCGAATTGTGTGGCGGCAAAAAAGCGTCCAAATGGCGATTCGCATTTTTTTGTCGCTTTTTTTTTCTAAAAAAAATTAAACAAAAAGTGATCAAAAAGTCATACACACCCCAGAATGGTATCAATAAAAACTTCAGACCGCCCCGCAAAAAATGAGCCCCCATACAGCTCTGTACACATAAATACCAAAAAGTTATAGGGGTCAAGATATGACAAGGAAAAAAAAAAAAAAAAAGGGCAACTTTCTAATTATTTTATCACCATCTAAACGCAGGAAAAACTATACATATTAGGTATTGCCGGATTCGTACTGACCAGTAGAATGAAAGTAACCGGTCAGTTTTAATGCACATCGAACGCTGTAAATAAGAAACCCGTAGAACTCTAGCAGAATAGCGGTTTTCTTGCAATTTCACCCCATTTGGAATTTTTTTCCCGCTTCCCACTACACCATATGTAATATTAAATGGTGGCGTTGGAAAGTACAACTTGTCCCGCAAAAAACAAGCCCTCATACAGCTATGTGAACAGAAAAATAAAACAGTTATGGCTGTTTGAAGGCAGGGAGCGCAAAACGAAAATGCAGAACTGAAAAAACCTCCGGTCGTGAAAGGGTTAAAGCAGACCTACAGCAGTGAACTAGCTGTGTTGTTATGGAAACCTGTGTGTGGAGACTAACTGACTGCCTGTGAGCTTCTATTGGCTGACAAGAGTCATGTGACCAGGCTTCTATTGGCTAATGAATTTTTTGGGAATATCTCAGGAACGGTACATCCTGGAGAGCTGAGACCCATTCTAAAATCTTCCCGGACACCTGTTGTACCTGTGTGCTAAATTTAGTGATAGTAGCTGTGAAGGTGCGGATTCCTTTAGCAGACATACACACACACACACATACACTCAGCTTTATATATTAGATGTTCACTTCAGTATAGATCATGTCTCTACCTGAAGCAAACACTTGATCAAGGTCTGCCAACTCACTGTTATTAAGGACAGCTGTGCTACTTGACAGAACAATCTGTACCAGGAAGACATTTAATTTTTCTGTACAGAGTACAGTACCTGTAATTAAGGCAACTTCCATAAATGTGCATGAGGATTCTACTTTGCCTTTAATTTCATATGGATGTGCAGCAAGACCCTGAAGAGCCAGCGAAGAGGATGGGAGTGGTAGCGGTCCTGATGAGATCATGTGTCACGGTGTACTCCCTCAGGCCATATCTCCCTGGGATTGGTGCAGTGACAGAGAGGCACCCTATATTCCTCAGGGCTCTCCCAGTAGCTGTGGTTCTCACTACTTGATGTTAAACAGTGGCGTAGCTATAGGGGTCGCAGCGGTCGCAGTTGCGACCGGGCCCCTAAGCCAGGGGGCCCCGAGGGCCCCCTTGCCACTTGCAGGGCCGCACCGTCAATTAGCCAGGTGCGGCACGGCCCTGCGCACAGATGGGGGCGGCGGTGGGGCAGAGGGAGATGAGCGCTTCCATTGTGGAAGCGCTGATCTACATAGTCATCTGTATCGCCGTCCTGAGGACCTGTATTCTATATGCCTGTATTCTACTGCGGGGCAGGGGAGGGATAGGCGTCTCCCCTGCCCGTTCCTCTGATAGGCTGCAAGCACTAGGCCTGCAGCCTATCAGAGGCCGGCTTAGGCGGAAGAGGCCTGCATTGCATCGCTGCCGGCTCCATGGAGGAAGTATTAGTGTTTTCTGTTTTTTTTTATTGTAGCACGGACCGGAGCTCTATGGGGGCACTGGGGGAATTTTTACTGGCACATGGGGGCACTGGGAGCATTTTTACTGGCACATGGGGCACTGGGGGCATTTTTACTGGCACTGGGAGCATTTTTACTGGCACATGGGGACACCGGGGGCATTTTTTACTGGTATATGGGAGCACTGGGGGCATTTTACTGGCACATGGGGGCACTGGGGGCATTTTTACTGGCACGGAGGGCATTTTTACTTGCGCATGGGGGCACTGGTGGCATTTTTACTGGCACATGGGGGCACTGGGGGCATTATTACAGGCACTGGGGCCATTTCTACTGGCACATGGGGGCACTGGGGGCATTTGTTACTGGCACATGGGGCACTGGGGGCATTTCTTACTGGCACATGGGGGCACTGGGGGGCATTTCTTACTGGCATTGGGGCATTTATTACTGGCACTTGGCATTTCTTTATGGCATGGGGCATTTTTCTGGCACATGGGGGCACTGGAGGCATTTCTTACTGGCACATGATTTTGGGGGGAATCAATGGGGGAACTTCTGGCGCATTATTGGGGAATTTCTTACTGGCACATAATTTGGGGGGCATCTATGGGTGGGGAGCACTTCTTACTGGCACATTATTGGGGTGAAATTTTGGGGGCACTTACTGGCACATTGGAAGCATTATTACTTCTGGGGCACAGTGGGGATATTAGTACTGTTGGGAGCACTATTACTAACAAGTGCACTCTGGCAGAGAATTATTAGTTGGGACTTTGGGGGCACGATTACTGTGGGGGGCACGATTACTGTGGGGGGCACTATTACTGTGGGGGGCACTATTACTGTGGGGGGCACTATTACTGTGGGGGGCACCCTGGCACAGTATCAGCGCAGTTATGTTCACACTATTACGGGGCACTATTTACTGGGCGCAGTCATTTTAGGACACTGTGTGCCAATAATTATTGAAGGGCACTATCTGTGTGGTACTAGTGGCACAGTACTGGGGGTGGTAGGATGATTTGTCCAGAAGACGGGAGGATGATGGAAAAGTAATAAACTAAGATTTTTTTCTGTCAAACTGCAGAGATAAGAAATGGCTGAAAAATGGCGTCTGGTCTGAAAGGAGAAGATGAGGAAAGAGAAGATCTACATCAGAGGAGACGTCACTGGATGTAAGAGGTATGAGGCGCTGTATTAGGCTACATTCACACGAACATTGTGTTTTGCAGCCTGCAAATTGCGGATCCGCAAAAAAAGGATGATGTTCCGTATGGCATCCGTTTTATTTTCAGATCCACTGTAATAATGCCTATCCTTGTCCGCAAATGGACAAAAATAGGAATGGACATACAGATGCGGACAGCACACAGTGTTCATTGAAGTGAATGGGTCTGCATCTGAGGCGCAAAATATGCAGATCGGAGGCCTCAAAAACAACTGTGGTGTGAATGTAGCCTTACCCTGTATGTTCTGTAGTGATATATTTAATGTTAGGAGGAAAAAGGTTATGGTGAGAATTTGGCATGGGGGGGTTCAGCAGAAAAGCTAGGTGCACCAGCGCTGGGGGGGCCCAAGCTGAACTCTTGCACCAGGGCCCATGAGCCTTTAGCTACGCCCCTGATGTTAAATGTTCATGTTGGGCTTGAAATGGTGTAATGGCCAGTGTGTGGTGTTAGGAGAGTCAGTAACCAGGCCAGATTGACCTTTAAAAAAAAAAAAAACTCTCTGTAACTTGCACCAAATAGAAGTTGTAATATATCCAGCAATTATTTGTATACAGTTCAAATTCTTCCCAGATGTTCAAGGATGAGCTACAGTAAGCAAGTAGTTTGCAGCAATTACACTCTATTTAGTCTTTCTCTGGCTAGAGTCTCTAGTACTGGTATCTCTGGCTAGAAACTGTCAATCTGTCATAATGTCCACAATTCACACGGCGGCATGCAGTCTTAGTAATACAACTGGACAAAATCGTACCTGAAGTTTGAAGGGTGTCTTAATTAATTATCCCTCCACTGCAGCAGGGCCTGAGCATTCTGCATTCTGATCCCCTTGCTGACTAAAACGTTATAACACTTGAATCCACTACTCTGGGGTGCATCAGGTATCTTAACTTGTTTCCTCAAAGCAGCAGCAAAGTCTGTAAATCTCTACACTGGTTACCTTGCTGACTCTCACCATTGGTATGGTGTGTAGCCATACAAATTTTTAAAAATCTTCTCTCTCTCTGCTGCCCTGACACGGTCTTCTCCTAGAGCAACTTAAATCTTTTCCTGGAACTACAGGGAGGGTCAGCCAACACCCTAGGCTCCAAGGTGCGATGGGTCAGGATAGTTAACTCTGGACATGCCTTTCTCATGTTTAATCATACTGGAAGTGTTATATTACATACAGTGTGGAAAATAAGTATTTGATACAGTAGCGATTTTGGAATTTTTCCCACCTACAAAGAATGGAGAGGTCTGTCATTTTTATTTGTAGGTACACTTCAACTGTGAGAGGCAGAAATTTAAAAAAAATCCAGAAAATCACATTGTATGATTTAAAATTGCATTTTATTACATGAAATAAGTATTTGATACAATAGAAAAATGGAACTTAATATTTGGTGTAGTGCCCTGGAGTAGAGGTACTGTGAAGTCTGGACATTTGTGAACATTTTCCTCTGTTTCCCCTATGCAAAGTTAAAGCTTCTTACATTATTTCTCTTTAAATGGTTAACTTGCACTGTTTAATACTGTTTAACTGCATTTTATATGTATGTTGTGATATATATCCTGTTCATTTGCACTGTATTTGCAAGGCTTTGTGGAAATGGTTAATGAATACTGAGAGACTTTTGGGACTTTGAATAAGAAGCTGGTAATTTTCCACAGCTGCTTAAGGAAGAGCATGTTTTGGAGGGAAAAGACCAGATTTGTTTACCACCAACACCAGACAGACTGACCTTTTGAATGTCTGGTTTAGCTCTATTGTTATGTCTGGAAACTTGTTGTTGTGTAGAAAAACTGCTGTGTCATTGCCATTGAGTATCATTGAAGTTCTAATGTAAGTCTATGCCAGACGGGAGTGGTAACTTTGTAATTGTTTGTGCTGGGTTTCTCCACTCCACCCCTCCCACTAGAAGGTCCCAATCTAGTTAGAAATGGTATATAAGGAGAGCAGCCAGAGCCCCTAGTTTTCTGCACTTAGGGAACAGTGCTTGGAAGAGGAGACTCTGCCAGACTACTGAGTGACCAGAAGAAGATGCTGAGACGGGGATAGGCTGCAACAAACCCTGGATCACCAGCCTTTGACCTGGGTACCAGCCTTCTGAAGAGAGAGAGAGAGAGAGAGGGACAGCTAGATCAGGTCTTTCTTCAGCATCAAACCCTTCTTCTGCTAAGGAGGAGACTGGAGAAGCCAGCCCTATGCCTTGCCTGTATTGTTTTGCACCTGAATTCCTCCAGTAAAGTAGCACGCTGGTTTACTGTAGACCCTGACTCTGTGGACTTATTTCCTATTGGCATGCATCACGCCTTACCATCCCTTCCGAAGAGCAGCAACACGTGGTGACACCTCAACGGTGTCTGGGGTGCTCAGTGTAGCGTTGGGGCCACCTCAAGCCCGGCCACTGCATTGGTACAGAAACTTTTGTTTGCAATTACAGGTGAGACATTTCCTTTAGTTCTTGACCAAGTTTTCACACACTGCAGCAGGGATTTTGGCCGACTCTTCCATACAGATCTTCTCCAGATGTTTCAGGTTTCGGGGCTGTCGCTATGCTACATTGAGTTTCAGCTCCCTCCAAAGACTTTTGATTGGGTTCAGGTCTGGAGACTAGCTAGGCCACTTCAGGACCTTGAAATGCTTCTTACAGAGCCACTCCTTAGTTGCCCTGGCTGTGTGTTTTGGGTCATTGTCATGCTGGAAGACCCAGCCACGACCCATCTTCAATGTTCTTACTGAGGGAAGGAGATTGTTGTCCAGAATCTCATGATACATGGCCTCATCTATCCTCCCTTCAGTATGGTGCAGTCATCCTGTCCCCTTTCCTGAAAAGCACTCCAAAAGTATGATGTTTCAAGTATAATGTTTGTACTCATCCTTCTTCTTCCTCCAAACACAGCGTTCTATTTTGGTCTCATCTGACCACATGATCTCTTCCCATGTCTCCTCTGGATCATCCAGATGGTCACTGGCAAACTTCAAACGGGCCTGGAATATGCTGGCATGAGCAGGAGGACCTTGCGTGCCCTACAGGATTTTAATCCATGACGGCGTTGTGTGTTACTAACGGTAACCTTTGAGACTGTGGTCCCAGATCTCTTCAGGTCATTGATCTGGTCCTCCCGTGTAGTTCTGAGCTGATTCCTGACCTTTCTCAGAATCATCTTTACCCTACGAGATAAGATCTTGCATGGAGTCCCAGACCAAGGAACATTGACAGTCATCTTACTGTATGTTTCTTCCATTTTCTAATAATTACACCAACAGTTGTTGCCTTCTCACCAAGCTGCTTGCCTATTGTCCTGTAGCCCATTCCAGCCTTTTGCAGGTCTACAATTTTTCCCTGGTGTCCTTAGACAGCTCTTTGGTCTTGGCCATGGTGGAGAGGTTGGAGTGTGATTGATTCAGTGTGTGGACAGGTGTCTTTTATAAAGGTCACAAAACAGGCCACAGATTTGGCTTAAAGCTAGAATAGACAATTTCTGAGGCAGGTTTACCAACAGTGACAGAGGCTGGCAGGTAAACCGTGCAGTACAAACCGAAGATTACCAGGGAATCCTGAGAGGACCTAACAAGGGTCGTCGGCCATAGTGAGATGCATGTGAAGGCAGCAACAGTCAACATAGCATTCCCCAGGACAGTAAATATATGCTGTTTAAAGGGGTTCTCCAGGCAAACCTTGTTATTTGTCCCTTTAAACTAACCTGTGGAAAGAAGCACTTCAGGCACATACTCACCCTCCTCCACCCAGCCGCTTTCTGGCTCCAGGGTTTGGTCACGTGACTCCACTTCACCAGTTTTCTCTTCTTCCAGCAGTTCCCGTCTTCTTCTTCTCCTCCTGCTGCTGCTGCTACTGCAGCAGTAGACGGAATGTCATCCCCTGGGGGCGGGGAGGCTTGTACTCCTGACGCCAGTGTCAGGGCCTCTGCAGTGAGCAGAACGTCTGAGCAGACAGCTCACCTCACTGTTTGCACAGTGCCTATGCCTGGGAGTCCCTGCTGGACTCTATATGGCTGTGTTTATACAGTGCCTGTCAAGAGGAATTTAAAAACACAGTGGTGTCTGCAAGCACAATAAAAGTGCTTAGTGACACCCTTGTGTGTTATTTTTTTATTGGGTAATAATAAATAAAAAAAAAAAAATTCAAGGGGACTTGAACTCACTACCTCCTGTGCTAAAAACCAACACTCTAACCACTGAGTTATGAAGCTCATTACTGAATAGATTGGCTGATTCTTTGTTTAAAAGCCTTTGGATGGTGTCCATATAAGTTTATATATTACAGAAGTGTGTGCGTGCGTGCGTGCGTGCGTGCGTGCGTCTCATATAAGAAGTGTTGGACTATATAGCACAGTGGTTAGAGCAATGGTTTATAACATAGCTGTTTGCTTTGTTATTTTTTATTATAATTAGAGATGAGCGAGCATACTCGTCCGAGCTTGGTGCTCATTCGAATATTAGGGTACTCGTAAGTGCTCGCTGCTCGGACGAGTATCTCGCCATGCTCGAGGAAATGGCAACTTCTGCATCGTGCTTTTTTGGCGCCTAAAAACACAGTCAATCACAAGCCAGGAGACTCTGCGTACCACCCAGCATCACGTGGGGCCCTTACATGTCGATAGCAGGGGTTGGCTGGCCTGATCAGGCGACCCTGGAATATACTACCGACTGGCCGCGGTGCTCGGCTCAGATGCCGTCTGGATGTCGTTAGGCATAGAGCTGCTGCCTTTCAGGGACAGTGTTAGGGCCTGCATTTAGTTGTCTGTTAGGCAGGGATCACCCACAAAGAACCCAACAGCCCTTCTAAGGGCTAGAAGACATTTTATTTTTTTTTTTGTCACTTGGCTGGCTGGCACTAGTAGTGCAGCTATCGCCATATCTAACCCTGTTTTTTTTTATTGTTCTATCTCAGTGATACAAATCCATTGCACACAGCACTGTGGAACCAGTCTGTGTGTCACAGTTCAGCACTGACTCACTCCAATCCATATATACTGTCCAGGTGACACTTTCTGTACGTCACAGAATACAACCAAGTCATTTGCTACCAATATCATCTACAGCTTGATCCAGAAAACTCTCTGTGCGACATTTGTCTGGGTCGCAGACTAAATAGCCACCGTTAACAGGGTGTCAGTCAGTTCTACCATATTTCCTGCACGTCACGTTCCCAAAAAAACAAAATATTAAAAAAAAAATTATTTTTTCAGTTGTTTTAGCTCAGTAATACAAATCCATTTTACTCAGCTGCGTGTAACCTTTCTGTGTGTCACAGTTCAGTACACTAGCTCCCATCCGTATAATCTGTCCAAGTGACACTTTCTGTACGTCACTTAATTCTACCGGACTTAATTTTTTTTTTTTTTTATCATACACCTATATACAAAAATTGTTGAACCCCAGGGCTAAGGGTCGAGGACGTGGGCGTGGGCATTCAATTACTGCAGGGGGCAGAGGCCGTGGTCCTGGGCAGGGTGAGACAGTACCCGCTGATGAGGGAGCAGGGGAACGCCGCAGAGCTACACTCCCTAGCTTCATGTCTCAACTTACAGGGACACGTGGTAGAGGACTGTTGAAACCACAACAGTGCGAACAGCTGATCTCGTGGATTGCGGACAATGCTCCCAGTAATTTGTCCACCAGTCAGTCTTCCACGCAGTCCACCCACGTTACCCAAGGGAGCACTCCTATGGCTCCTCCACCTCAACCTCCTTCCCCCCAGTCTGCCCCCTCCCAGGAAAATTTGGAATGCGATCCGGCATACTCTCAGGAACTGTTTTCTGGACCCTTCCCAGAGTCACAAACCACTTCTCAGGTTGCTGCTGACCTCGTTCCCGATGCCCAAGTTTTCCAGCTGTCGCAGTCTGTGGGTGATGATGATGACAATGTTGACTTAGTGGAAGAGGTTTGTAAAGAGGTGTCGGACGATGAGGAGACACGGTTGTCAGACAGTGGTGAAGTTGTTGTTAGGGGAGGAATTCCGAGGAGGGAGCAGACTGAGGAATCGGAGGATGACGAGGTGACTGACCCAAGCTGGGTTGATATGCCGAGTGAAGACAGTGCTTCTGAGGCGGAGGCGAGTGCCTTGCACCAGAACAGGTTGTAAGAGGCAGTGGTGTGGCCAGAGGAGAAGCAGGGCCAGAGCTGGTGCATCATCAGCAACTGTTTCACGTAGTGAAGCTCCCGTGGCGAGGCCTAGATGTTCGCAAGTCTGGAGGTTTCTTTAAAGAAAGTGAGGATGACCAACGGACTGTGGTGTGCAACCCGTGCCACACCAGGATCAGCAGCGGGTGCCACCACTACTAGCCTAACCACCACCAGCATGCGCAAGGCATATGAGTGCTAAACACCCCCTCAAATGGAACCAAGGCGTTCACCACCTCCTGCGGGTCACACCACTGCTCCTTCCCCTGTGTTCCCACTCGCTGCTCTGCTAGTCAACCCCC
>ONZH01000886.1:0-62032 GCA_900303285.1 Rhinella marina
TTCTAAGTGCGGCCATCGCCGTTATACTCGATTGAAATCGAGTGTGCCGAATATCGTAGTATTCGATCGAATACCGGCTCGATCGAACACTACTCGCTCATCTCTAATTGTGACCCAAAGTGACCAGTTACAATCTGTGTAGGAATTTAGCCACAAGTCTTTAATTCCCTGCAGGACAAATGAAGCATCACACAGCTATTGAATTTAATGGGCTGTCTTTGTGTTTGGGCTGGGTCTTCTAGAGTGAAAGATCCAGAATTTGACATGAAAAATGTATGACTGATGATACCGTATCTACACCAATACCACAATGCAAGTAGGGAGATCATTTGACTTGAAGAATCCATGATTATTGACTTTAGGGTGGAAATTAATTATTCCCTCATGGTGGAGGACCATTAACCACAAACCACTGGGGGGAAGCAGGGGGTGTTCTGGAAAACCTCTTTAATGTCACCATATTCTCCTTCTTCTTCAAAGGTGATCCTGCCATACTAAACATTTTCCCATTTTCTCTGACAAATAGAGAAGGAAAAGAAAAATGGGTAAGATGAGATGAAGCAGGCAAGAAGAGAAATGGAAACCATCTAAGCAGGGACGGGGCAAGAATTAGCAGACCTCTTCGGAGTGGTTGGGTCACGTGCTGCACAGGTGACAGGTCAACAAAATAGACAGCAGCATGTCCTCCAAGGATTCAAAATGGGTCCATAAATATGCACAAAACAGAAAAAGTGTCAAAAATACTGCAACGTTTCGACTACAAGGTCAACGTTGCGGTCAGTGATTGGCTGCAATGGTCATGAGGTCCTGTCAACAGAATGTTGATTCCCAGAAACCCAGGACCTGCAGAGTCCATGGAGAAAATCAGCCACAATCCAGGAGTGAAGTCAGAACCCCACCATAGGTCCAGAAACTCTGAAGGGGTATATTAAAAAACGTTTAGAGGTGGATAACCCCTTTAATGGACCTTCATCTTGTCATCAACCTTTGTATTTGTAGCTCTAAAGCAGGGATGCTCAACCTGCGGCCCTTCAGCTATTGCAAAACTACAACTCCTAGCATGCTCGGACAGCCTACACCTATCAGTCTACAGCAGGGCATGATGGGAGTTGTAGTTTTACAATAGCTGGAGGGCCACAGGTTGAGCATCCCTGCTCTAAAGCAAATACTGTATATGGCTAAAGATGAAAGGTTTGAGTCCCCACCGATGGCGGTGGAACCATCGGGTCTTAGCGTTCCTTTTTTTCCTTCGGGCTACTTCTCAAGCGATCTTGCTGCTGTAAGCATTTTCCCATCTTCTCCCACATTTCACAACTTCATATATTATTTCATCTCTAATCAAGGGAGACATTGAGCACTAGCGAGGTGACTCAGAACCTACTTGGCCGGGAGGTTGGAAAACTGTTCCTTAGTTTGCGCAGCTAGAATGTTCAGGATCAGCTCCAAGCTGGACCATGAAAGAGTTCTGCTGCATGAGGACAAATGAGCTGGTCAAAAATAAGGGAATCTCCACCCTGTGCCCTTTCTCCCTCATTTTCCCAAGAAATGAATCAGAATTGTTGCTTTCATCTAGCTGCCATGTTAAAGAACTGGGCACCGAACCAGAATGGAATTATTAAGTCTCCTCAGAAGCTTTTTCTCCATTTTTTTTCTTTTGCATCCCTCATTTCTTGGCTGGAATAAAGAGAGGCTTAAGTTTGTGTCCTGGCCTCCAGTATGTTTTTTGGAGGGACTCCCAGATTTTTGGGACTTGGTCCTACACTGTAACATAAAAGCTCTCCTAACTGGTCTCTGGAATGTTAATTTCAGCAGACTACACCTGCCCTAATCCCTAAATTGTTTAACATTCTCCCAATGCTTACATATTGTTACTTAGAATATGCAGATCTCTGTAGTGTATGATCCCATAAAATGGTGTGAAGTTTTTGAAAAAATGGTTATTGAGTTATGAAATGGAAAAATGGAAATGTAACAAGGACATTACAAGTTCAAAGAGCCAAAAGTGGTGTTGGACGCCTATCAGATACAAAATTACTAGATGTTATTGTCCAGTATCACAATGTTCTTAAAGGCCCTATTATTAGCGTTGAGTGAGCATGCTCGGCCAAACTCGCTGTTCGGCCGAGCATGCCTACGCTCGGGTCTGCTCGGTGTTCGGCCGAACACTGCGTGTGCTCGAGTGTGATGCTTGAGTATGCTAATGCGTAAGAATTTGTATGCTAAGGCTACGCATTGTACGCTAATACATACAAATTCAGTTAATTAGCGTACTTTAACGAGTGAAAGAGGAGAATTTGTGATTCTGACCTTTTCCTATGAACCCGACACCCTCCCCTCATCCGAGCAGGGGGTGCCTGGTCTTCTCCCATTGATTTACATTGTGCTCGGGTGCTCTGTAGAGCACTCGAGCATCACCAAGTGTTCTACCAGAGCACACAAGCACTTTGGTGCTCGATCAACACCTATATATATACCTATTATATACCTATATAACTTGTGGGAGGGCGGGCTGAACTGGATGGACGGATGTCTTTTTTCGGCCTTGCGGACTATGTTACTATGTTACTATTATACTTGAAGATAATCGTGAAGATCATCGATAACAAACGTTCGTAGGAACGTTCTTTAACGATGATCTGGCAGTGTAAAACTGCTGCCGATTACCCGATGAACGACTAAACATTCATTGCTGCCAGCAGTGATTCAGTATGAGGACGAACGATGGCTTTAGCGATCACTTGTCCCCATACTGAAGAGGAGATTACTGCATATCATAGCAGCACTCTCCTCCACTAACGAGCAGGCGATTGCCGGAAAGGAATGATTCCTTCCTGACAATCACCTGCTTCATCTGCAGGTGTAATAAGACCCTAAGAAGCATTACAGTCTTGGCCAGGACCCCCTGCTCTGAGCTCCACTGTGAATCTCCTTTGGTAACCTCAAAGACTTGATAAAGGAGTTTTAAACTTAAGGATATTAATAAAGAAAAATCTCACTTCCACTCTACTGTGGTCATGTCTTGCACCAAGAAGTTTCAGAACATTACAGAGCATTGACCCTTATCCCTATACTATCCCTTGGGTTGAGGACCTGACGACACCATCAGCACCGACCTGTTACATTTACATGTCTTTAATATTGTTGTGCCTATGGTTACACAACATCTAAAGGTGAGCACAATCATCTGGTTTTAATACCAATTTATTAGACATATCACCCTCTCAGTGCCTGTCCTCTTTTTTGTTTTGCCACAGTTTAATGTTCTTAAAAAGGAAATGGAGCAGAAAAAGAAGAAGGGTTAAGACTAGAAGAAGAGAAGAAAAAAAGCCCTTTCACACACTAGGGGAACATAATCTAAACGGGAGGGACAAGGGTTAACTGGCGTAAGCAGGGGAGGGGAAAGGATTAGCAGGAGTAAGCAGGGGAGGGAAAGGGTTAGCTGGAGTAAGCAGGGGAGGGGAAAGGGTTAGCAGGAGTAATCAGGGGAGGGAAAGGGTTAGCTGGAGTAAGCAGGGGAGGGAAAGGGTTAGCTGGAGTAAGCAGGGGAGGGGAAAGGGTTAGCAGGAGTAATCAGGGGAGGGAAAGGGTTAGCTGGAGTAATCAGGGGAGGGAAAGGGTTAGCAGGAGTAAGCAGGGGAAGGAAATGATTACCTGGAGTAAGCAGGGGAGTTGATAGGGTTAGCTGGAGTAAGCAGGGGAGGGTAAAGGGTTAGCTGGAGTAATCAGGGGAGGGAAAGGGTTAGCAGGAGTAAGCACAGGAGGGGAAGGGTTAGCTGGAGTAAGCAGGGGAGGGGAAAGGGTTAGCTGGAGTAAGCAAGAGAGAAGAAAGGGTTAGCTGGAGTAAGCAAGGGAGGGGAAAGGTTTAGCTGGTCTAAGTAGGGGAGGGGATAGGGTAAGTTAGAGTAAGCAAGGGAGGGGAAAGGCTTAGCTGGAATAAGCAGGGGAGGGGAAAGGGTAAGTTGGACTAAGTAGGGGAGGGGATAGGGTTAGTTAGAGTAAGCAAGGGAGGGGAAATGGTTAGCTGGAGTAAGCAAGGGAGGAGAAAGGGTTAGCTGGAGTAAGCACAGGAGGGGAAGGGTTAGCTGGTGTAAGGCAGGGGAGGGGAAAGGGTAAGTTGGAGTAAGCACAGGAGGGGAAGGGTTAGCTGGTGTAAGCAGGGGAGGGAAAAGGGTTAGCTGGACTAAGCAGGTTAAGAATTATATACCTAAAAACTATTTTTGTACAATCATTTGGACTTTGAAATACAGGAGAGGTAAGTTACACAATTGTCTGCCTGTTACCACCACTAGGGGGAGCTCACAACAGCCAAGTTATTCATTGAACTTAAACAGGATGCAGTAAGCTCTTAAGCTCCCTCTGGAGGTGGCTATAGTTACATACAGCTATTATGCAATGTGAACAGCAAGCAGAGATCTGATCAATGGAGAGGGATTGGAACTAGAGATGAGCGAACATGCTCATCCGAGCTTGGTGCTCGTTCGAGCATTAGGGTACTCGTAACTGCTCGATGCTCGGACGAGTATCTCGCCATGCTCGAGGAAATGGCAACTTCCACATCGTGCTTTTTTGGCGCCTAAAAACACAGCCAATCACAAGCCAGGAGACTCTGCGTACCACCCAGCATCACGTGGGGCCCTTACATGTCGATAGCAGGGGTTGGCTGGCCTGATCAGGTGACCCTGGAATATACTACTGACTGGCCGCGGTGCTCGTCTCAGATGCCGTCTGGATATCGTTAGGGATAGAGCTGCTGCCTTTCAGGGACAGTGTTAGGGCCTGAATTTAGTTCTCAGTTAGGCAGGAATCACCCACAAAGAACCCAACAGCCCTTCTAAGGGCTAGAAGACATTTTATTTATTTTTTTTTGTCACTTGGCTGGCTGGCACTAGTAGTGCAGCTATCGCCATATCTAACCCTGTTTTTTTTTTTATTGTTCTATCTCAGTGATACAAATCCATTGCACACAGCAGTGTGGAACCATTCTGTGTGTCACAGTTCAGCACTGACTCACTCCAATCCATATATACTGTCCAGGTGACACTTTCTGTACGTCACACAATACAACCAAGTCATTTGCTACCAATCTCATCTACCGCTTGATCCAGAAAATTCTCTGTGTGACATTTGTCTGGGTCGCAGACTAAATAGCCACCGTTAACAGGGTGTCAGTCAGTCCTACCATAGTTCCTGCACGTCACGTTCCCAAAAAAACAAAATATAAAAAAAAAAAAATTATTATTTCAGTTGTTTTAGCTCAGTGATACAAATCCATTTTACTCAGCTGTGTGTAATCTTTCTGTGTGTCACAGTTCAGCACACTCGCTCCCATCCGTATATACTGTCCAGGTGACACTTTCTGTACGTCACTTAATTCTACCAGACTGAACAAGTTTGTGGGTTTCAGTACACCAGGCCCGTTTAATTTTTTTTTTTATATCATACACTTATATACAAACAATGTTGAACCCCAGGGCTAAGGGTCGAGGACGAGGGCGTGGGCGTGGGCATTCAATTACTGCAGGGGGCAGAGGCCGTGGTCCTGGCAGGGTGAGACAGTACCTGCTGATGAGAGAGCAGGGGAACGCCGCAGAGCTACACTCCCTAGCTTCATGTCTGAACTTACAGGGACACGTGGTAGAGGACTGTTGAAACCACAACAGTGCGAACAGCTGATGTCGTGGATTGCGGACAATGCTTCAAGTAATTTGTCCACCAGTCAGTCTTCCACGCAGTCCACCCACATTACCCAAGGGAGCACTCCTCTGGCTCCTCCACCTCAACCTCCTTCCCCCCAGTCTGCCCCCTCCAAGGAAAATTTGGAATGTGATCCGGCATACTCTCAGGAACTGTGTTCTGGACCCTTCCCAGAGCCACAAACCACTTCTCAGGTTGCTGCTGACCTCGTTCCCGATGCCCAAGTTTTCCAACTGTCGCAGTCTTTGGGTGATGATGATGACAATGTTGAGTTAGTGGAAGAAGTTTGTAAAGAGGTGTCAGACGATGAGGAGACACGGTTGTCAGACAGTGGTGAAGTTGTTGTTAGGGGAGGAATTCCGAGGGGGGAGCAGACTGAGGAATAGGAGGATGACGAGGTGACTGACCCAAGCTGGGTTGATAAGCCAAGTGAAGACAGTGCTTCTGAGGCGGAGGCGAGTGCTGCACCAGAACAGGTTGTAAGAGGCAGTGGTGTGGCCAGAGGGAGAAGCAGGGCCAGAGCTGGTGCATCAGCAGCAACTGTTTCACGTAGTGAAGCTCCCGTGGCGAGGCCTAGATGTTCGCAAGTCTGGAGGTTCTTTAAAAAAAGTGAGGATGACCGACGGACTGTGGTGTGCAACCTGTGCCACACCAGGATCAGCAGGGGTGCCACCACTACTAGCCTAACCACCACCAGCATGTGCAGGCATATGAGTGCTAAACACCCCACTCAATGGAACCAAGGCCGTTCACCACCTCCTGCGGGTCACACCACTGCTCCTTCCCCTGTGTCACTCGCTGCCTCTGCTAGTCAACCCCCTGCGTCACTCGCTGCCTCTGCTAGTCAACCCCCTGCCCAGGACCCCGGCACGAGCGCCTCCCGCCGGAAAACCACACCTTCGCCTCAACGATCCTCCACAGTGTCCACCAACGTGTCCCAGCGCAGCGTTCAGCTGTCTTTACAGCAGACGCTGGAGCGCAAGAGGAAATACAGTTCCACCCACCCACATGCCCAAGCCCTCAACGTCCACATCTCCAAATTGCTTAGCCTGGAGATGCTGCACTATAGGCTGGTAGAGACCGAGGCCTTTCGCAATCTCATGGCGGTGGCTGCCCCTCGGTATTCCGTCCCCAGCCGCCACTATTTTTCCCGATGTGCCGTCCCAGCCCTACACCAGCACGTGTCGGAGAACATCATCCGTGCCCTGACCAACGCTGTTTCTGAGAAGGTCCACCTAACCACGGACACGTGGACAAGTGCTGCCGGGCAGGGACACTATATCTCACTGACGGCACATTGGGTTAACTTGGCGGAGGCTGGGACCGAGAATGACCCTGGGGCCACTCATGTACTGCCCACACCGAGGATTGCAGGGCCTACCTCGGTCACGATCTCTCAGACGTACTATGCCTCCTCCTCCTCCGAACCCTCCTCCTCCACCGAATTACCATCCGTGGGCACGGCGCCTTCAGTCGGTAGCTCTAGGCACAGCAGAAGCAGTGCCGTGGGTAAGCGCCAGCAGGCGGTGCTCAAACTGCTGAGCTTAGGTGACAAAAGGCACACCGCCCAAGAGCTGTTACAGGGCATCACGGCGCAGACCGATGTGTGGCTGGCACCGCTGAACCTCAAGCCAGGCATGGTTGTGTGTGACAACGGGCGTAACCTGGTGGTGGCTCTGCAACTCGGCAGACTGACACATGTGCCATGCCTGGCCCACGTGTTCAATCTTATAGTTCAGCGGTTCCTCAAGACATACCCCAATCTGTCTGATTTGCTCACCAAGGTGCGCCGCATCTGTGCGCATTTCCGCAAGTCGAGCACAGATGCTGCCACTCTCAGGGCAGCGCAGCGCCGCCTCCAACTGCCCACTCACCGACTGTTGTGCGACGTGCCCACAAGATGGAATTCCACATTAAACATGTTATCCAGAGTTTACCAGCAGCGCAGAGCGATTGTAGACTGTCAGATGTCATCTTCCACCAGAACTGGTAGTCAGGTCTCTCAGATTCCTCAAGTCTACAATGAGGAGTGGACGTGGATGTCTGATATCTGCCAGGTGTTGACCAACTTTGAGGAGTCAACACTGATGGTCAACACAGAAGGCCGCCATTATCAGCCTCACCATCCCGCTGCTTTGCCTGTTGAAAAACTCACTGCTCAGCATCAAGTCGGATGCTTTGCGCTTGTCACAAGAGACGGTGGAGGAAGATACGTCGCTTGATAGCCAGAGCACCTTCCGTTCTGTTTCTCAGCGCGTATCGGAGGAGGGGGATGAGGATGAGGAGGAAGAGGAGGAGAATGTCGGCGAGACAGTAGAGGGTACCAGTGCTCAGTCCTTAACTCTTGAGTGTGTATGGGCTGAAGAGGAGGACTTGGAGGAGGAGGAGGAGGAAATGGAGAGTCAGGTCAGTGAGGAGAGGTAATTCTTGCGTGTTGGGACTCTGGCGCACATGGCAGACTTCATGTTAGGCTGCCTATTCCGTGACCCTCGCGTTAGAAGAATTTTTTCCAACACCGATTACTGGGTGTTCACTCTCCTGGACCCACGGTACAAGCAGAACCTTTCCACTCTCATCCCTGCAGAGGAAAGGAGTATGAGAGTGAATAGGTATCAACAGGCCCTGGTACACAAGCTGAAACAATTCTTCCCATCTGACGCCGCTAACGGCAGAGGGCATGGTTCTGTGGGCCAAGTAGCGGGGGAGAGGAGGCGAGCAGGCAGCTTGTCCAGCACTGGCAGGGGAAACGCTCTCCAAGGCCTTTGCCAGTTTTATGTCACCCCAGCAAGACACTGTCACCTGTCCCCAGTCTAGGCGGAGTAGGGGGAGCTGTACAGAAAGATGGTGAGGGAGTACCTAACGTCCGTAGCGATCACTTTGCTCCATACAACTACTGGGTTTCAAAGCTGGACACGTGGCCTGAACTGGCGCTGTATGCCTTGGAGGTGCTGGCCTGCCCTGCCGCTAGTGTGCTGTCAGAGCGGGTATTCAGTGCAGCTGGTGGCGTCATCACCGATAAGCGTACACGCCTGTCAACTGACAGCGCTGACAGGCTGACGCTTATTAAAATGAACAAAGCCTGGATTTCACCGGAATTCAAATCTCCTCCGGGGGAAAGCAGCTAAATATTTAAATAACTTATGTATCCGATTCCTCTTCTCTACTCCTCTTCTCTACTCCTCCTCCTCCTCCTCCTCCATATCGTCTTTGCCTAACGCTGACCCAAAAAACGCCATTTTTTAGAGGTCCAACTGGCACTCTTTTAGCACAATTTTTCAGGAGGGCCCCCCTACAGGCCCTCTCTTCAAACAATTTTTCAAGAGGTCCACCTACAGGCCCTCTCTTCAAACAATTTTTCAGGAGGGACCCCTACAGGCCCTCTATTCAAACAATTTTTCAAGAGGTCCACCTACAGGCCCTCTATTCAAACAATTTTTCAGGAGGGCCCCCTACAGGCCCTCTATTCAAACAATTTTTCAGGAGGGCCCCCTACAGGCCCTCTATTCAAACAATTTTTCCAGAGGTCCACCTATAGGCCCTCTGTCCAAACAATTTTAACGGAGGTCCACCTATAGGCCCTCTGTCCAAACAATTTTTCCAGAGGTCCACCTACAGGCCCTCTCTCCAAACAATTTTTCCGGAGGTCCACCTATAGGCCCTCTCTCCAAACAATTGACGTCTTTTTCCTATCTTTCTCTCTCTCCAAACTATTTTTCCGGATAGCTGCCATATACGGTATTAAACTGAGAAGAATACAGAGAACACATGCTACACTTGATCAAGTTCATAATTTACGACTGTACCGGTTGATGCAACAGTTTTCAAAAATCCATTCCGGCTGTTGTCACCACCACACACGCTAGCCCAGGGGGCACTCCTCTGGCTCTTCCAGCGAAACCTCCTTGCCCCAGCCTGCCCCCCCCACCTACAGGCCCACTCTACAAACAATTTAGCCGGATAGGGGACGTATCAGAAGTCGCACACATGTTTGTTTTTGTTCTTCTTTTATCTGCCTCCTGACCTGTGAGCATGGACACGTCCCCTTAGCTGCAGCGTTTTCCGTGTTTGAAAAATCCATTAAATATAGGGTCCCAAGATAGGGGACGTATACGGTAGTAAACTGAGAAGAATCGATACCATACGGGTTAAAGCAACAGTTTTCCCAAATCCAGTCCGGCTGTTGTCACCACCACACACGCTAGCCCAGGGGGCACTCCTCTGGCTCTTCCAGCGAAACCTCCTTCCCCCCCACCTACAGGCCCTCTCTCCAAACAATTTACCCCTGGTAGGGGGACATATTAGATATTGTACTGATTCTGAATTGCCTCCTGCGATAGACGGGAATCGAACCTAGATCAACTGCTTGGGAACTAGCTATGCTCACCACTATACCACCAGCAGGCACAGCAACTGATAAGAACAGATACTAAACTTGATGTCAGCTGCAGTGCCAGCATGAGCAGTGGTGTCACCTGCAGGCGGTGATGGACCTTCGTTGCACCTAGTTGGGTGCTTCCCTAACATGTGATGGGCATGTGCCTCGCCTTTCTTGGTCTGGGTGAGCACAATTGCCATGAGGGTAACCACCAGGCTGTTGCCTGAGAATTTGGGGTAATGGTGGGATTAGGCAGCCTCAGAGGCATCCATGCATGCTGCCCCTGCTGTTTCCTGTCCATTTCTGTGGTGTTTCCATCATTTTCTGAGGTTTCCAGGTTTTCACCCAGCCTTCCCTAGGCAGAGCCTTGGTCCCCCGCAAAAATGCTCGAGTCTCCCATTGACTTCAATGGGGTTCGTTATTCGAAACAAGCACCCGAGCATCGGGAAAAGTTCGACTCGAATAACGAGCACCCAAGCATTTTAGTACTCGCTCATCTCTAATTGGAACACATACTATAAAAAAGCTGCAGAACTTTTCATTAAAAGTGTATTTTTTAAGGGTTTAGCCCTTTGATTATAGTCATGAGAAGCCTTACTTGTAGCAATAACATTTCTATGATGCAACTTCAGGCAGGTCGTTGGAGCAGGTAATAAGTGACAGGGTGATTAATCCACATCAGAGCGTTTATTAACCTGCAGCTAGATAACCAGATGCCTGAGATGATTCGCCTATCTAGGTGTGTTTGCTTTCCAGTGCTGTAATCCATCATAAAACACTCACAAGGTATGAAATCTAATGCAAGGCGAAGGCGGCTGTTTACTGACTACAGTCTTGTTTCCATTGGATACAAAATCTGACTGAATGACAGCCAAAAACTCAATGATAAAATGGCCAGGTAGGTGGTTTCCACCAGTGGTGCCCATAGAACAGTGCTAACCATGACGGTGCCAGCCTCAATTCCCCTTACAATGCTCCATGCAATCAGATCTGCCCCCTCCATACCCTCCTTAGGCAGCAGAAGGGCATGGCCTCCCTCCTCATGGCACATCATTGGGGAGCTCTAGTGATTCTGTTCCCCAGGCTATACTCATATCTGATCCTTCCTTACCTATAAGTTTAGGGCTACACTGCAACATATGTCGCACTAATGTCGCATGACACATTTTATAATGTTGGTCTATGGTGTTGCACTGCAGCATGCTGCGACTGCAACACAACAGTTGCAGAAAAATCCATCTTGGATGAGTTTTTTGCGACTGTCATGACACAGTTGCAGCATGACGCATGTTGCAGTGCAACCCCATAGACTAGCATTCTAAAATATGTTGTGCGACTTTACTGCAACAAATAGTCGCACAACAACGGCTGTCATGTAGCCCTAGCCTTATACAAAGAAAAGGCTAGTGCGCGTCCTGAACATACAGTATATGTGCCAAGACTATAGGACCTCCTCCAAGGACTAACAAACCCACCAATGCCCATCCATTGTAGCCTAAACTTGTAGCCCATCCATTGTAGCCTCCACTGGCCGCTTGTCCTGCAAATAAAACTCTTGGCCAAAGGTGCTTGTTTCAAGGATAATTATCTAATAGAGATGAGCGAATCTATTCGTCGATTCGTTGATTCGATACGAATCTTGGAAATTTTCAGATGCAAAGCGAATCCGAATATTAGGTGATTCGCTCCGTTAAGATTCGAAAATGTTCCTAAGGCTTTCTACGCATTTGCTACGTACTTGTCAGATAAATTGTACGCTAATGCTACGTATAAGTTACTCTATATGCTGTTGCAAACGAATTCAAGTAATTAGCAAACTTTTACTATTAGTTCGTTATTCGTGCGCAAAAGCCCGGGAAGAAAGCGGTCACCTGACCTACTGGGCAGGGCTTGCTCTGATTGGCTCAGGCTCGGTAAGCCAGTGACGCATCACTTCTACTGAAGTCCTGAGAGACTGAGACCTGTGTTGTTGAAATTGGGGTGTAATTGTTCAGGGAATTCATATTACACATCAGGGATACTGCAGCGCAAGTGCAGGGCAAGTGCAGGGCCAGTGCAGGGCTAGTAATTAATCAGGCAGGGAGAGAGACAGGGAGAGAGACAGGGAGAGAGACAGGGAGAGAGAGGGAGAGAGACAGGGATAAAGACAAAGACCAGCTGCAGGGCCACAGTCAAGTAAAAAATGTCTGGAATGGATAAGCAAAAGGGGTCCAGTTCCAGCCAGACCTCGAGCTCTAAAAAAAAGGAGAAGGTGGCACAGGGCAGCAGTGCCAAAGGACCTATAGCTGCAGCTTCTACTTGTAGAATTGGCAATACTTGGCCGGTGTTCCTCCAGGGTAACCCACCAAGGCATAAAATTGTAGTGGAGGAGAAAGTGGATGAGGTAGTGGAGTGGATGGCATGCTCATCTCAGTCTCAGCCGGATGATCTGCTGTCATCTGCTGATACAGAATCCATATGTAGCTGGGGGTCAGACTCAGAGCGTTCCTCCTGCTCCACCATTCCTCTCCAGCAAAGCCTGTCATTTTCGTACGCAATTTGTACGCTCATGCGTACGTGTTCAATGAAGTTGAGTACCTTTTTAAACGGAACGTTCATTATTAGTGCGCGAATATTCGCAAAACACCACATAATAATGTATGGTTTGTACTCAGATTCAACGAATATATTAGTCGAATATACAAATCTTATGAAAAGTTTGACGACTGTTTGGTGAATAAAATTTTGAATGATTCGCTCATCTCTAGTATCTAACAGACACATCTGACTCTGCTTATCCTTGATCAATAAACCTGGTATGCTAAACTCCAGCACAACTTTATCCTTGTCTGCAGACATCAGGATGAAGTCAGACTCCCCTTGAACCCTGGGGTAGATTGACTTCTCCAAAAATCCAGCATAACTACCATGTGCCAAGTTTAGTAAAGGTGTGAACCATTATTTTGGCAGGCTAAAGGTGGCTTCAAGAAGAAAAAGGTGCACCAAAGAGCCCACAGCATACTCCAACCATGATAAGTTTGATGAAGCCTTTCCGGACTAGTCTTATCCTAACTATATTGGTGACAGATCCTGCTGTCCTTGATCTTCAGTCTATAGGCAGCTTTAAGGAGTTCTGATCCTGATGACAGGGTGTCCTGCTGATAGGTCCTTCAGCAATCACAAGTAAACCTGGCAGCAAGCGTCTAATCCCCCTGCAGCGCCACCAGAGGAGAAATGAAGCATTACACAGTTCCATAGGAGGTGCCATAAAAGTCTGAAAGGTTTGGGTTGCACCAATGGGACCTTGTACTATTTGGAAAGTGGGGGTCTCCTAACCTGATTCTACCCCATCCAGGAAGACTAGAGTAGAGAGGTGGCCCTGCATGTGTGTGGCTCTCTCTATTCACTTCTCACAGGGTTACAATGTGGAATTGGCTTCTGAGCTGATTCTATGACACCCACAGAAGTGGATGGAAAGCTATGGACATGCATGGCCACTATTGCATATCTTATCCCCCTGGATGAGGAAGGTTAGAGGTTCTCTGTGCTTCATGTAGATGTGGGTCCCAGAGGTGCGACCTGCATCTACTGGTAATTTATCCCATACCCTGTGGAAGGGTTGTCCATGTAATGCAGAGATGTGGTGGTCCTCCAGTGTGGAGAATTTCCCTTAGTGCCTGCTCTCCATTTTGGCTAGTAGATGAGGGTCCTAAGCGGAGGACACACCTCTATAACTCAGAAATGATTAAACTGTATTTTTCTTACCCAGAGATGCCTTTTTTAAATCCAAATCTTCTGCCCAATGTGACTAATTTGGAATAGATTTAAAGAAATGAAGCAGCAGGAGAATTTCTCTCATGGACACAGTCACTGTTTCTTGTAACCTTCAGGCATCTACTAGAAGTTCTGCAATCTAATGCATCCAGCCTGGTGGTCAGGGCTCGGTGCCAGGGTCACACCCTTCATGGATGGGAATGGCTTCAATTAGATCATGTGCTGAGTCTTCTCTCTTCTTCCCTTCATTCAATTTTAAACAACGAAAAGAAATCAAATCTCAATCTTCAAGTGAAACGGAAAAAGTTACATGAAAAGAAACAAAATGCGACTTTGTTTCTGAATGTTCCAGATGAAAGGTTTTCGGCTTTTCTTTCCCTCCTTTACTCCTGGAGCTGACACTATGAAGATGACGATCTCTTCGGAGATTACTTTTCTTGTGCAAACTAGAAGCATGTGCACCCTTCACCATCACACCTATTATGAGCTCGTTGGACCTCCTATATTTTAATGTTTCTAAATGCAAAATTGTGCGCTGATTTGATGATATAATCTTAGAGGGGTCTGAGTTTGCTTTTCCTAAAACCCAATACCCTTGAAATCCATGGAGAAATGGATGTTAGGTTAGTGGTTGCCATGAGCAGAAATATGCACAATGTTTCAGGCTGCAATCTTTATTAATATTAAGTTTATACCTGCTCCTAGTATCAGACTTTTTTTGAACCCAGTAATGATGGAATTGAGTGTCTCTCCCAGTAATACACTCCAGATCTGTGCATCCAGGATGCTGCTTCCTTCCCCTGCAGACTGCCATGTGTGTGCTTTCCTTCCTATCTGCCCTCCTTTGATTCTCTCCCTTCTCTCCACTCTCTGATCTGCCATGTACAACCTCCACCCCCTCCCTGCTGCTGTCTCTAACCTTTCTAGATTGATTTTTTGGCTATTGTTACATTACATTTTATTTTATTTAATATAAATATTAATTAATCCATTATCCACTTGTGGCGAAGCGTTGGATCCAAGGATTTTTCTTCCAGTGCATTTTTGACTGTCATCACTTTCGGGATCCTATGGCATTCCACTAACACGGCCCACCAGTTCCAGTTTGCAAGACACTTTCCTTGACTGACTCCATCACAACATCGGTGGGTGAGCAGTTTATCATCATCTACTCAACATCATCTCTGTTGGGTATCACCATATGTGTTTACAGATTGCCTCATTGTAACACTGAGAGAGCTATCAAACAGGAACAGAGCTCTGATGGACTTGTATCAGATTCAGCAGCTTCAGCAGCTAGGTGAAGGACTTACACAAACTCTGTAGAAGCAAAGTGGTGCAAAATGTAGGTTTAGAAAGTTGCATCACTTTGCATTTAGGAAGCAAATCAACAAAAAAGATCAGCACAAGTGAGTTATGAAAAGGTAAATTCTGTCTACCTGCAGCCACCTCTAGGGGGCACTCACTACATATGCACTATTGAGTTCATGCCGAATGCTTGTAGTAAGTAATTGAACATTTTGGAAGCGTACTCCGGCAGTGCATCAAATGTAGAGTGATGCTTCCAGTAGGTCCCGTCTCGTCTGCACCTGCTACAACCCTGTAAATCCAAGCAGATGTCGTTTAGGGCTGTGCAGGTCCTGCTGAGAGGTTCCTACTGGATAATTTTGTGCATTTTCTCTCCTTCCTAAATTTCCACCATCTGCAGTGATGTCAACCAGGTTCACAATATCCAATGCTGTATATTCAGGTGCAGCCTCTTGTCTGAGCTCATTTGTTCAGGAACTGCCAGCAGTTTTCAGAAGGGACCCCCCTCCCCCCTCCATTCACACCTTCATGTTATTCTGCTCCTAGGGGTATATTAACCAGAAATGTCAAAAGTGCGTCAAGATGGGATGAATCATATATACAGATCCCCTTCCTGGAATTCCACTCCTCGATGTTATCCCCCTTCACTTCTATGTATGGAGCGTCTCTTCCATATACCCCCTGTGGTCAACGCTGACCAGTCCATCTACTGGTGACCCAATCACTATGTAATGAATTTCCACTAAATTCCAGTTTCCAATATGACAAGACCATACCTGTCAACAGGTTTTGTTTCAAAGACCAGACCAAAAAGTGGTGAAGTTTATGGACATTTGCATAAAATGGGCATTTCTGCCCATTTTTGGGTCATTTTCCATGGAAATTGGATGAGGATTTACAAAAAAAAAATCCCACAATTCGGGATTCAAATGTGGAAATATGTCTTTGAAAGAAACCAAATGAAAGGGTCTGAAAAACGCTGCTATTTTCTATCAAAAACAGTGCCACAGCTGCCCACAGGCTGTGCCCGGTATTGCAGTTTGCCACCATTCACTTCCCTAGAGCCTATTTCTGATAGGAATTGCTTAGAAAAACATGTCTGCTTTCTTCAAAAAACAACACAACACCTGACCATGGGTTGTTAATGGTATTGCAGCTCAGCTTCGCCGAAATGAATGGGGACAAGATGTAATGCCACACACAACCTGTGGACAGATGTGGTGCTGTTTTTGGATGAAATCAGGATCTTTTTCGTCTAATGCAGGCCAAACACTGACATTGACAAACACTCTAATTTTTCTCTAAATTTCCTTCCCATCATGCCTCATATTCTTCGTTCTGGGAGGAACCTTATCCTGTGCTCCTTGTCACCCCTGCTCAGAAATGTAAAGTCTTAGCCAGGCAAATCTGGGCAGATTCCATGACTCCCTGACTTTGAGGTCCTTATTTAAATCTGTCGTCAGAGCTGAAGACAAGGGAGGTGGTCCAACAACCCTCTGTGACCAAGACATTGCCAGTACGGCAAGAATACAGGAGACAGAGGAAATCCTCCCCTAATAGTTTATAGATGTAGCAAAGCTGAGATAACTCACTTTATTTGCTTTCAGTCCATCAGAAAACCGCAAATCCTGTAAGATCTCAAAGGCATCGTGGGATCTCAGGAGACATTAGGCCTCATCTTAAAGCAGGACCCTTATGCAAATAAACAGCACGACATTGGTGAATTAATTCTACTTATCTCTTAGCTCCCACTGCATAAGCCCAGCCCCCGAGGAGCAGCCGCCCATTCCCATAGGGCGGCCACCAGACATAGGCCTGGATTACACTGCATTATTTTAGATGACAGACTCAGCACTTCTACATCGGCCTGGCTCCATATCTACCTAGATCCACATAATCCTAGTGCACAGTTGTTCAGCAGCTGTCGTCAGCGATAGATAGACCGCAGCCTGTCTACGGACTATTCCCCAGCTGGAAAACTGGTTTTCATAATGGGCCTGACCTCTAACCTGGCTGCTGCCCAAACCCTTTACTTTCTGCTACTGCTAATTAAGCCAATTGGAGGAAGAGATCAGCCTCTGGGGGAAAGGGAAACCAAAATGTTAAAATTCCAGAAAGTTTCCAACTCAGGAGGAAATAGAGGAAATGGTAATTTGAGCTGTATATTGAGGGATCCACATGGGGCAGTTACCAAAACATTTTCTTAAAGGGGTTCTCCAGGAATGAAAAAAATGAAAATACTTAAAATATTAATTTATAATTAAAATATTCCCAAATACCTTTCATTAGTTAGAATGGCTCGTTTTGTCTGGGGAGCAATCATTAGGAGAAATAAAATTGCCGCCATCCTATTAGTACACACAGAACCTGTCCTAATCACACAGGAGGACAAGTTACTTCACAACACTGAGGTAAAGAGCTGCCTCATCCTCCTCTCTGCTCTGCTTGTCAGGGATTATGTTCCTGAATACAGGTGAATCTCTGTTGGAATGGAGAAGATGAGGAGACACGAGAGGAAGTGAGGTGTGGTGGTATGCAGTCTCCATTACCACAGTCTGTCCTGTCCGTTCTCTCTGTACTTCATGTCTCCTCATGAACTCCTTTCCTACATCTGTATTCAGGCTGATAATCCCTGACAAGCAGAGCAGAGAGGAGGATGAGGCAGCTCTTTACCTCAGTGTTGTGAAGTAACTTGTCCTCCTGTGTGATTAGGACAGGTTCTGTGTGCACTAATAGGACGGCGGCCATTTTATTTCCCCTTATGATTGTTCCCTAGATAAAATGAGCCATTATAACTAATGTAAGGTATTTGGGAATATATTTATAATAAAGTAATATTTAAGTATTTACATTTTCTTTGTTCCCAGAGAACCCCTTTAAAGGATAAATATACATTCAACTAATGGACTTTACGTAAAAAAATAAAGCAAGCAAATGATATTTGCTAAAAATCTCCAACCGTTTTCTGCATACAGCTCCCATGTAGACCTGCAGTACAGTATGTGTCTCCATGGTTACAGACTACAGAAGCTGTGTAGTCTGATCTTGCAGTCGTGTTTTTAGTCTGTGTTGTCCGATATTTAATTTACGTTTGCAGTCTGTATACACAAATCACTTGGAGAATTATAATGGAATTTTTTTCCCAACATTGTTTCATTTTAGATGCATTGAAACAGTTTAAAATTGTTTCATTGGTGAATATAACCATGTGAGTGCCAATCAGTTTTTTTTAGTAATTTATCCAGATCTAGCTGAAATTTGTAACATTGTGTATCAATTGGAACATGAATTATATGCATTAAAGGGTATGGATACTACTTATTTATTTATTTATTTATTTATTTATTTTGCAACAGTGTAAATATACATTTCAACAAAAAGAAGTAAAAGATGAAGACTCACAGATATTGCATCTTTCTGAGTTGGTTTGTTCTTCATCAGCAGATCCCACGAAGGTTTGTTGCGGGAAATTCTTTTGATAACTTATCTGTGTCAGTGAGAGGAAGGGATGGAGAGCGGGAGTCCGGGAGAATGGATCCACCTAGGCTGGGAAAGTTAAGGCCCTTGTTTTTCTTTCTCGACCTAAAGGATCTGGGTGTAGCAGAGTCCAGAGACCCTCAGGCCAGAGTGTATGGGCAGGTGAGATACATAGAGATCAGGGTGATGAAGGATATCAGGGGTCCAGACAATGTATACATTGTATCTCACCTGAAGGGAGGTGACCCATGTCCTGCCGATTATCAGCCCGGATGTATGACCCAGCACCTCACACCCATTTCCTCCTCTCCGCTGCTATTTTTGGAACTCATCACAACATTTCCATCATAATTGTCTTCTCCAGTCCTAACAGCGTCATGGCAAGAATGGAAGTTGGGGGCGAAATTACCGGGATTAATGAAAGTGAAATTACGTAAAGAGGATAGAATAATAGGCAGACAGATTTATCACCAATCCAGCATTTGTGGGACCAGCAGGGACATCAACTTCACCAACCTACAAGTGTGCAAGATCTACAGGGCCAGCTGCATCATCTGTGAGAAAATGTGCCGTAAGATACCACAGGGAACCTGTGTGCCTCCATACCCAGACATATCTATATCTTCCCTGTATCCCTGTATCTTCTTTCTAGGCTAGAGGCTCTCATCTTATATAGAGGCTAGAGGCCATATCTCAGTTTATATTCAGGTTAGAGGCCATATCTTATCTTGTATCCAGGCTAGAGGCCGTATCTCATCTTGTATCCAGACTAGAGGCCGTATCTCATCTTGTATCCAGGCTAGAGGCCATATCTCATCTTGTATGCAGGCTAAAGGCCGTATCTCATCTTGTATCCAGGCTAGAGGTTATATCTAATCTTGTATCCAGGCTAGAGGCCGTATCTCATCTTGTATCCAGGCTAGAGGTCATATCTCATCTTGTATCCAGGCTAGAGGCCATATCTCATCTTATATCGAGGCTAGAGGCTGTATCTCATCTTGTATCCAGACTAGAGGCCGTATCTCATTTTGTATCCAGGCTAGAGGCTGTATATCATCTTGTATCGAGGCTAGAGGCTGTATCTCATCTTGTATCCAGGCTAGAGGCCGTATCTTATCTTGTATCCAGACTAGAGTCCGTATCTCGTCTTGTATCCAGGCTAGAGGCCGTATCTCATCTTGTATCCAGGCTAGATACTGTATCTCATCTTATATCCAGGCTAAAGGACGTATCTCATCTTGTATCCAGGCTAGAGGCTGTATCTCATCTTGTATCCAGTCTAGAGGCCATATCTCATCTTGTATCCAGGCTAGAGGCCGTATCTCATCTTGTATCCAGGCTAGAGGCCATATCTTATCTTGTATCCAGGCTAGAGGCTGTATCTCATCTTGTATCCAGGCTAGAGGCCATATCTCTTCTTGTATTCAGGTTAGAGGCCATATTCCATCTTGTATCCAGGCTAGAGGCCGTATCTCATCCTGTATCCAGGCTAGAGGCTGTATCTCATCTTGTATCCAGGCTAGAGGCCATATCTCATCTTGTATCCAGGCTAGAGGCTGTATCTCATCTTGTATCCAGGCTAGAGGCCGTATCTAATCTTGTATCCAGGCTAGAGGCCATATCTCATCTTGTATCCAGGCTAGAGGCTGCATCTCATCTTTTATCCAGACTAGAGGCCGTATATCATTTTGTATCCAGGCTAGAGGCCGTATCTCATCTTGTATCCAGGCTAGAGGCTGTATCTCATCTTGTATCCAGGCTAGAGGCCATATCTCATCTTGTATCCAGGCTAGAGGCTGTATCTCATCTTGTATCCAGGCTAGAGGCCGTATCTAATCTTGTATCCAGGCTAGAGGCCGTATCTCATCTTGTATCCAGGCTAGAGGCCGTATTTTATCTTGTATCCAGACTAGAGTCAGTATCTCGTCTTGTATCCAGGCTAGAGGCCGTATCTCATATTGTATCCAGGCTAGATACTGTATCTCATTTTATATCCAGGCTAAAGGACGTATCTCATCTTGTATCCAGGTTAGAGGCCGTATGTCATCTTGTATCCAGGCTAGAGGCCGTATCTCATCTTGTATCCAGGCTAGAGGCCGTATCTCATCTTGTATCCAGGCTAGAGGCCATATCCCATCTTGTATTCAGGCTAGAGGCTGCATCTCATCTTGTATCCAGGCTAGACGCCATATCTTATCTTGTATCCAGGCTAGAGGCTGTATCTAATCTTGTATCCAGGCTAGAGGCCATATCTCATCTTGTATCCAGGCTAGAGGCCATATCTCAGTTTATATTCAGGTTAGAGGCCGTATCTCATCTTGTATCCAGGTTAGAAGCCGTATGTCATCTTGTATCCAGGCTAGAGGCCGTATCTCATCTTGTATCCAGGCTAGAGGCCGTATCTCATCTTGTATCCAGGCTAGAGGCTGCATCTCATCTTGTATCCAGGCTAGAGGCCGTATCTCATCTTGTATCCAGGCTAGAGGCTGCATCTCATCTTGTATCCAGGCTAGAGGCCATATCCCATCTTGTATTCAGGCTAGAGGCTGCATCTCATCTTGTATCCAGGCTAGAGGCCATATCTCACCTTGTATCCAGGCTAGAGGCCATATCTCAGTTTATATTCAGGTTAGAGGCCATATCCCATATTGTATCCAGGCTAGAGGCCGTATCTCATTTTGTATCCAGGCTACAGGCCTTATCTCATCTTATGTCCAGATTACACTCCGCAGGGTCCTAGAGCCTCCTTTCAGTTGTACAGTTTTCCCCAATAATTTTCTCCTTTCCTCTAATGTTGGAATCACATTTATCCTTACAGTCACTGGAGATGAGCGAATCTATTTACAGATTTGTTCCGAATCTCAGATTTTTTTAGGCACCAAATCCTCCAGGCGGGAGGCAATTGCGGCCAAATAATACCCACAGTTTGCAGAGGCAACTATAAAAGTAGACACAGTTACACCTGACACTGTATCAGACCGAGGAAGGGGAGCGGGAAAATGAAACATTAGTAAAAAAAAAATTAATGAAATGAGATAGGAGCTCTTTAGAGGACTAGAGGGGGCTACATCCCAATTTTAGGTCAACTGGAGCAACTTTGTTTCAGAATGAATAGATTTGAACCTGAACCGAACTTTTTGAAAAATTTGGCGAATACCAAATTAGCTGAATATTGGAAAATCTGCTCATCTCTAACAGTCGCACAGAGAACATCTTGGGTGCGGTTACTTTATGCCCCCCCCCCCATCTTGTATATGTATCCGCTGTGCGTCTGGAGGAGGCTCGGATATTATCCGCATTCAGCGCTGCCTTCTTCTCAGGGTCTCACGTCTGTCTCAGCAGGTGTAAAATAAATGACTGTTTCGTGATCCTGAAGCTTTTCTCCTTCTCCCGTTTCAGCAGCTGCCGCGTCACCGGGGCTTCAAATACTTCTGCTGGAAAATCTCAAATGGAAATTTCTTGGAGCAAATTGAATCTTCTTCAGTGAAGTTGTGGCCGGTGTCGGTGACATGGATACAATGTCTTCATGTATTACTTGCATGGTCCGTTCACATCACTCTCTGCCCATCTTCTGCGCTGTACATTGAATTGTTCCCTGTTATCAGCCAGTGTAAGTCCATGTATCGTTCTTCAATTAGATAAATGGCTCCTGGACATCAGGAAATGCTCTGCCCCATGACTGCTGCTTTGTCTGCAGACCTTAGAACCTCCAGAAATGTCCTCATACGTCATGAGAATCTGTAACAAGACCCTCCACCTAACGTGTGTCTATTAAGATGCTGGGGTCTTCTCACGTGTTGGAGGAACCTTTAAGCCTCCTTAGGCACTAGGGCAGGGGTGCAGGCTGGGCCTACATTTCTTGTAAGGTGCACGCTTAGTTTACTGCCTCTGGTGCTCACTTACTGGCTCTTTACTGATCTCCTCCATCTAAACGCTATATTGTGGCCACAATACAGAGCTGTGCTGTTCTGCTGGTCTGTATACATTTAGAATAGGGATCCTCCTCTACCACTCCTGGCAGCACACAGGTAACCTGCCTGCCTCATCCTCCTCTACCACTCCTGGCAGCACACAGGTAAACTCCCTGCCTCATCCCAGCCACACTCCTCTCACAGCACAAGGTAAGCTCCCTGCCTCACTGCACCACAGGTCCTCCTGAACCTCCCCTCCTCACCCTCCTACTACCATCCTGGACTACCTGCCTCCCCCTCCTCAGCTACCACTCCTGGCAGCACACAGGTAAGCTCTCCCTCCTCTATCTGCTACCATCCTCACTCCTCTACAGGGCAGCACAGGTAACCTCCCTGCCTGCCTCACTCCTCCACACTCTACCTACCTCCCTACCTGGCAGCACACAGGTAACCTCCCTGCCTCACCCTCCTCTACCACTCCTGGCAGAACACAGGTAACCTCCCTGCCTCACCCTCCTCTACTACTCCTGGCAGCACACAGGTAACCTCCCTGCCTCACCCTCCTCTACCACTCCTGGCAGCACACAGGTAACCTGCCTGCCTCATCCTCCTCTACCACTCCTGGCAGCACACAGGTAAACTCCCTGCCTCATCCTCCTCTACCACTCCTGGCAGCACACAGGTAACCTCCCTGCCTCATCCTCCTCTACTACTCCTGGCAGCACACAGGTAAGCTCCCTGCCTCATCCTCCTCTACCACTCCTGGCAGCACACAGGTAACCTCCCTGCCTCACCCTCCTCTACCTCCTGGCAGCACCTCCTCCCTGCCTCACCTCCTCTACTCTGGCAGCACACAGGTAAACCTCCCTGCCTCACCCTCCTCTACCACTCCTGCAGCAACACAGTAACCTCCTGCCTCACCTCCTCTACAACACCTGGCAGCACACACTACCTCCTGGAACTCCTGCTCTACCCAGAACTCTCCTCACACAGGTAACCATGCTCCACCTCCTCTACCATCTCCTTGCACAGAACTCCCTGCCTCATCCTCCTCTACCACGCAGCACACAGGTAACCTCCCTGCCTCACCCTCCTCTACTACTCCTGCAGCACACAGGTAACCTCCTGCCTCACCCTCCTCTACTACTCCTGCAGAACACAGGAACTCCCTGCCTCACCCTCCTCTACTACTCCTTGCAGAACACAGGTAACCTCCCTGCCTCACCCTCCTCTACCACTCCTGGCAGCACACAGGTAACCTACCTGTCTCACCCTCCTCTACCACTCCTGGCAGCACACAGGTAAACTCCCTGCCTCACCCTCCACTACCACTCCTGGCAGCACAAAGGTAACCTCCCTCCTCAACCCTCCACTACCACTCCTGGCAGCACACAGGTAAGCTCCCTGCCTCATCTTCATCCACCACTCCTGGCAGCACACAGGTCACCTCCTTGCCTCACCCTTCTCTACCACTCCTGGCAGTACATAGGTAACCTCCCTGCCTCCCATTCCTCTACCGTTCATGGCTGCACACAGCTAACCTTTCTGCCCAGTCCTCTTTTACCACTTCTGGCAGTATCCCCCTCGCTCACCCCCCACAGTAAAGAAACAAACCACATGGGGACAATAATCCAGCCCTTAAAGTTAGACTTACTTTTTGCTGTTTTTGTATAACTTTTATATTTTTATATAATTAATCTATACCCATTCTTTATGCAGCTCCACAGGTAGTTTTCATCAGCAGCAGTAAGCCTGCTTGTTGGCAGTTTCCAGATGGCAGTGCTATGTTACCCTATGATGACACTGTGCTATAAGAGCAAATCATTACAATAAGGGAACAGTCTGCCGTTAAGTTGGGGGAAGGGGGAGCTTTATCCTTTATAGTGCTAAGGGGCCTGGGTCAATTGTCAGCAAAGTGCAAATCTCTGTGCTCTATGGAGGTGTCAGGCTGCACAGAGGTACATAGGATTTGATATGCTGCCCATATGGTGTCACCTTTACGCATATAATATTACAATGGTTCAGGGCTATATAAAGGGAAACTGTCAGCAGGAAAGTCCCTGTTACACCAGGCACAGTGCCCTGTAGCTCAGCTGAATGGAATGATACCTTTCACTTTGGGATCCGTTGACACATTCTGGAGAAAAATAACTTTTAATCCGTTAGCAAATGAGCTGATATGTGGGGGCGGAGTCAAGACAGTCTGTGCACCCTTACCCCCCTCCCCCACCCCTGCTTCATCTTCCAGCCCCTCCATCTCTGTTGGGATTGGCAGGTCAGGCAAGTTGACTACGCAGGAATATATAGAGGTCTGGTAATTTCAAGCTCAGTCTATAGTTGGGCCCTTACTTGGGCCCCGTAGTTCCTCATGCATCAGATTACTTAGTGCATGCTGCACTGAGGACGCTGCTGCGCTCAATGAAAATCACCAACCTTTATGCAGACGTTGAACAAGCAGGAAATTATATAACATTTGAGTCCAGAAACTAATAGAAGTGTGAATGCAGACAGGGAATTCTAGGAGGTTATAGCTGAAGTCTGATTTCAGCTCTGGATGTAACTGGAGTATATTACACAGTGATAGGTATAGTATGTATACATCATTTCACGGGTGAACTCTCTCTGCTTCCATGCGGGTGGCTGAACCCACAAGTAAATTTGCAGAAATAAACCTGTCTAATTGCATTCAATTAAACGAGCAATTTCACTTCGTTCACCACTTCTGAGGCTTCATCCCCTCCTGCAGCCGGATCGGCAGGTAACCTGCCGGGCCGGTCCTCCGACAAGCATCCTCTTGTTTGCCTTCCCTTCCCATGATCCTCTGCTTCTTTCTCCCCTCTCGCTCTCCATTCCTGCAGTTCCTCCCACTGCATTCTACTTAGAAAATAAAAGCGCTTACTGCTGGAAGGCGTCTCCTCAACGTGACCAAGTGCTGCTTGTGCAGAAACAATAGAACATGCTGAAAAGGTTCTCCATCGCTGGATACGCCGGCGACAGTACCACAGCGAGCAAATGCTATGTGGCCCTATAAGTTATAGTTACCATGCTGGGCATTAGCACCTGATTACTGCATCTACCATGTCTGACTGGAATCTGATTTCATCGATCATTCGTCCAAAATCAAATACCCATAAATATACCTTTTTCTTCCAAGGTTAGAAACTGCAGAATAGTGAATGCAGCTCTGGAGTATAATACAGGATGTAACTCAGGATCAGTACAGGATAAGTAATGTATGTACACAGTGACTGCACCAGCAGAATAGTGAGTGCAGCTCTGGAGTATAATACAGGATGTAACTCAGGATCAGTACAGGATAAGTAATGTATGTATACAGTGACTGCACCAGCAGAATAGTGAGTGCAGCTCTGGAGTTTAATACAGGATATAACTCAGGATCAGTACAGGATAAGTAATGTATGTACACAGTGACTGCACCAGCAGAATAGTGAGTGCAGCTCTGGAGTATAATACAGGATGTAACTCAGGATCAGTACAGGATAAGTAATGTATGTACACAGTGACTGCACCAGCAGAATAGTGAGTGCAGCTCTGGAGTATAATACAGGATGTAACTCAGGATCAGTACAGGATAAGTAATGTATGTACACAGTGACTGCACCAGCAGAATAGTGAGTGCAGCTCTGGAGTATAATACAGGATGTAACTCAGGATCAGTACAGGATAAGTAATGTATGTACAGTGACTGCACCAGCAGAATAGTGAGTGCATACAGCTCAGGATCTGGATGTAATACAGCAACCTCCTGATACAGGATAGTGCAGGGAGTATAATACATAAGAGTCAAGTAAGTAATATGTACACAGTGACTGCACCAGCAGAATAGTGACTGCAGCTCTGGAGTATAATACAGGATATAACCCAGGATCAGTACAGGATAAGTAATGTATGTACACAGTGACTGCACCAGCAGAATAGTGAGTGCAGCTCTGGAGGATAATACAGGATGTAACTCAGGATCAGTACAGGATAAGTAATGTATGTACACAGTGACTGCACCAGCAGAATAGTGAGTGCAGCTCTGGAGTATAATAGAAGATACAACTCCAGATCATACATAGGTTGTATATATATATACAACAAGGCTCTTCTGGTGTCAGCTGGCGCTCCTGTGTGTATGGTGTTCATACAGCTGTGTTATGTGTATTTGGACACTTGGGGATAGAGGAATGACTCATTTACATTCTCACAACCGGGATAATCCCTCTAACGTATCGGGGTAATTATGTCTGTGACGACTTGATGAACCCAGTTACTGCTGGGACGATCGAAGCGAACAGAAGCTCCCGCTATCTCCACCAGTGTCATGTAGCCTCCCATAGGTCCACTCAAGTACAATACCGCCCGATCGTGTTTCTAGGGACACTGTACGGTCATTTGTAAAATTTATGGTTTAATTAATCCTTGAAGAGATTGGGAGATTTCCCAGTGCGAAAACAGGTGAAATCTGAGAGATAATTTAGCGAGCAGCTGCCGTCTCCGTGTACAGCGAGCGCAGGGACCGCAGCTCACTCAGTGCTCACCACACAAGGGACGTCCTCCACTTCCTCATAAATAAGACTACAACAGGTGTAGATGTAGTAGAGAGGAGCATGTAAAATGTAGGGGATTCGGGAATGTTCGATTTAGTAGTTTAGACTTTGTCACTCAGCAGGACTTTTACATCTCTCCGAAATCTCTAATGCTGCTCTTTCTTAATAGAGATCCTGGCAATCAGCTCGAATAGATGTAGCACTGCGATGGAGCTGACAAACCCAGCACTGCTATTCTAGCATCTTTTTTAGTCTTGACTTAATTGTATTAGCATTGTTTAAAATGGTAATCCGCTAGTGCAATGTGGCCTTTTAGGTTTGAAAAAAAAAAAAAACAATCCCATCATCCACTTGGTCGCACAGAGGCAGTCCGCTCCTCTCTTGATTGAAAAAGACCTGCTGAAGGACCTGTACTGAGCGTGATGATGTCATCGAGTGCTCACATTATCACACATGATTACACTGAGAGTGCGGTGATGTCATCACGCTCAGCACAGTTCCCTCAGCGGGTGTTTTTCAATCAAGAGATTGCCTCTGCGTGAGCAAGTGGATGATTTTTGGTGGTGGTGATTTTTTTCCCCCCATTCTCTCTAAGACAACTCCAGCCGGCATTTAAGGAAAAATGATAATGTTAACATAAGGAACGGCATGAGAGAATTTTACCCGTTTAGAATAAAATTTTTCCTAAAATTCGGGCCAATGCTTTTTTTCACTCAACACTAGTACAGAGCAGAAGAAGCAGAGCAGATTGACATATAGCTCAGTATAACTTGTATTGTGTGCAGTTCAGTCCCTGCATATTCTATACGTAGGAGTCCAGTCGGCGGTCCTACTTAATTACAGACAGACTTCCAGATATGATAGTGCATACAAAGAAAGGGCAATCACAGAACCACTCACTGGACTCTAAGTATAGAATCAGGAGGGATTAAGCTACATACAAGTTACACCCATAAAGCTATATATCAATCTGCTCGGCTCCTCCTCCTTTATATCTGCTCAGCTCCTCCTGTTCTATATCTGCTCAGCTCCTCCTGCTCTATATCTGCTGGGCTCTGCCTGCTCTCTATCTGCTCAGCTCCTCCTGCTCTCTATCTGCTCAGCTCCTCCTGCTCTATATCTGCTCAGCTCCTCCTTCTCTATATCTGCTCAGCTCCTCCTGCTCTACATCTGCTCAGCTCCTACTGCTCTATATCTGCTCAGCTCCTCCTGCTCTACTTCTGCTTAGCTCCTCCTGCTCTACATCTGCTCAGTTCCTCCTGCTCTATATCTGCTCAGCTCCTCCTGCTCTACATCTGCTTAGCTCCTCCTGCTCTATATCTGCTCAGCTCCTCCTGCTCCACATCTGCTTAGCTCCTCCTGCTCTATATCTGCTCAGTTCCTCCTGCTCTCTATCTGTTCAGCTCCTCCTGCTCTATATCTGCTCAGTTCCTCTTGCTCTATATCTGCTCAGCTCCTCCTGCCTCTATATCTACTTAGCTCCTCCTGCTCTATATCTGCTCAGCTCCTCCTGCTCTACATCTACTCAGCTCATCCTGCTTTATATCTAATCAGCTCCTCCTGCTCTATATCTGCTCAGTTCTCCTGCTCTCTATCTGCTCAGCTCCTCCTGCTCTATATCTGCTCAGTTCCTCCTGCTCTCTATCTGCTCAGCTCCTCCTGCTCTATATCTTCTTAGCTCCTCCTGCTCTATATCTAATCAGCTCCTCCTGCTCTATATCTGCTCAGTTCCTCCTGCTCTCTATCTGCTCAGCTCCTCCTGATCTATATCTGCTCAGTTCCTCCTGCTCTATATCTGCTCAGTTCCTCCTGCTCTATATCTGCTCAGCTCCTCCTGCTCTATATCTGCTCAGATCCTCCTGCTCTATATCTGCTCAGCTCCTCCTATTCTATATCTGCTCAGCTCCTCCTGCTCTACATCTGCTTAGCTCCTCCTGCTCTATATCTGCTCAGCTCCTCCTTCTCTATATCTGCTCAGCTCCTCCTGCTCTATATCCTCTCAGCTCCTCCTGCTCTATATCTGCTCTGCTCCTCCTGCTCTACATCTGCTTAGCTCCTCCTGCTCTATATCTGCTCAGCTACTCCTGCTCTACATCTGCTTAGCTCCTCCTGCTCTATATCTACTAAGCTCCTGCTGCTCCACATCTGCTTAGCTCCTCCTGCTCTACATCTGCTCAGTTCCTCCTGCTCTCTATCTGCTCAGCTCCTCCTGCTCTACATCTGCTTAGCTCCTCCTGCTCTATACCTGCTCAGCTCCTCCTGCTCTACATCTGATTAGCTCCTCCTGCTCTATATCTGCTCAGTTCCTCCTGCTCTCTATCTGCTTAGCTCCTCCTGCTATATATCTGCTCAGTTCCTCCTGCTCTATATCTGCTCAGTTCCTCCTGCTCTATATCTGCTTAGCTCCTCCTGCTCTATATCTGCTCAGCTCCTCCTGCTCTATATCTGCTCAGTTCCTCCTGCTCTATATCTGCTCAGCTCCTCCTTCTCTATATCTGCTCAGCTCCTCCTGCTCTATATCTGCTCAGCTCCTCCTGCTCTATATCTGCTCAGCTCCTCCTGCTCTATATCTGCTTAGCTCCTCCTGCTCTATATCTGCTCAGCTACTCCTGCTCTACATCTGCTTAGCTCCTCCTGCTCTATATCTGCTCAGCTCCTGCTGCTCTACATCTGCTTAGCTCCTCCTGCTCTACATCTGCTCAGTTCCTCCTGCTCTCTATCTGCTCAGCTCCTCCTGCTCTACATCTGCTTAGCTCCTCCTGCTCTATACCTGCTCAGCTCCTCCTGGTCTACATCTGATTAGCTCCTCCTGCTCTATATCTGCTCAGCTCCTCCTGCTCTATATCTGCTCAGCTCCTCCTGCTCTACATCTACTCAGTTCCTCCTTCTCTATATCTGCTTAGCTCCTCCTGCTCTATATCTGCTCAGCTCCTCCTGCTCTATATCTGCTCAGTTCCTCCTGCCTCTCTATCTGCTCAGCTGCTCCTGCTCTATATCTGCTTATCTCCTCCTGCTCTATATCTGCTCAGCTCCTCCTGCTCTACATCTGCTTAGCTCCTCCTGCTCTATATCTGCTCAGCTCCTCCTGCTCTATATCTGCTCAGCTCCTCCTTCTCTATATCTGCTGAGCTCCTCCTGCTCTATATCTGCTCAGCTCCTCCTGCTCTACATCTGCTTAGCTCCTCCTGCTCTATATCTGCTTAGCTCCTCCTGCTGTATATCTGCTCAGCTCCTCCTGCTCTACATCTGCTCAGTTCCTCCTGCTCTATATCTGCTTAGCTCCTCCTGCTCTATATCTGCTCAGCTCCTCCTGCTCTATATCTGCTCAGCTACTCCTGCTCTATACCTGCTCAGCTCCTCCTGGTCTACATCTGATTAGCTCCTCCTGCTCTATATCTGCTTAGCTCCTCCTGCTCTATATCTGCTCAGCTCCTCCTGCTCTATATCTGCTCAGTTCCTCCTGCTCTATATCTGCTCAGTTCCTCCTGCTCTATATCTGCTTAGCTCCTCCTGCTCTATATCTGCTCAGCTCCTCCTGCTCTATATCTGCTCAGTTCCTCCTGCTCTATATCTGCTCAGCTCCTCCTTCTCTATATCTGCTCAGATCCTCCTGCTCTATATCTGCTCAGATCCTCCTTCTCTATATCTTCTCAGCTCCTCCTGCTCTATATCTGCTCAGCTCCTCCTGCTCTACATCTACTCAGTTCCTCCTTCTCTATATCTGCTTAGCTCCTCCTGCTCTATATCTGCTCAGCTCCTCCTGCTCTATATCTGCTCAGTTCCTCCTGCTCTCTATCTGCTCAGCTGCTCCTGCTCTATATCTGCTTATCTCCTCCTGCTCTATATCTGCTCAGCTCCTCCTGCTCTATATCTGCTCAGATCATCCTGCTCTATATCTGCTCAGATCCTCCTGCTCTATATCTGCTCAGCTCCTCCTGCTCTATATCTGCTCAGATCATCCTGCTCTATATCTGCTCAGATCCTCCTGCTCTATATCTGCTCAGCTCCTCCTGCTCTATATCTGCTCAGCTCCTCCTGCTCTACATCTGCTTAGCTCCTCCTGCTCTATATCTGCTCAGCTCCTCCTGCTCTATATCTGCTCAGCTCCTCCTGCTCTACATCTGCTTAGCTCCTCCTGCTCTATATCTGCTCAGCTACTCCTGCTCTACATCTGCTTAGCTCCTCCTGCTGTATATCTGCTCAGCTCCTCCTGCTCTACATCTGCTTAGCTCCTCCTGCTCTCTATCTGCTCAGCTCCTCCTGCTCTACATCTGCTTAGCTCCTCCTGCTCTATACCTGCTCAGCTCCTCCTGCTCTACATCTGATTAGCTCCTCCTGCTCTATATCTGCTCAGTTCTTCCTGCTCTGTATCTGCTCAGCTCCTCCTGCTATATATCTGCTCAGTTCCTCCTGCTCTATATCTGCTTAGCTCCTCCTGATCTATATCTGCTCAGCTCCTCCTGCTCTATATCTGCTCAGTTCCTCCTGCTCTATATCTGCTCAGCTCCTCCTGCTCTACATCTACTCAGTTCCTCCTTCTCTATATCTGCTTAGCTCCTCCTGCTCTATATCTGCTCAGCGTCTCCTGCTCTATATCTGCTCAGCTCCTCCTGCTCTATATCTGCTCAGTTCCTCCTTCTCTATATCTGCTTAGCTCCTCCTGCTCTATATCTGCTTAGCTCCTCCTGCTCTACATCTGCTCAGTTCCTCCTGCTCTCTATCTGCTCAGCTCCTCCTGCTCTACATCTGCTTAGCTCCTCCTGCTCTATACCTGCTCAGCTCCTCCTGCTCTACATCTGCTCAGCTCCTCCTGCTCTATATCTGCTCATTTCCTCCTGCTCTATATCTTCTCAGCTCCTCCTTCTCTATATCTGCTCAGATCCTCCTGCTCTATATCTGCTCAGCTCCTCCTTCTCTATATCTGCTCAGCTCCTCCTGCTCTACATCTGCTCAGCTCCTCCTGCTCTACATCTACTCAGTTCCTCCTTCTCTATATCTGCTCAGCTCCTCCTGCTCTATATCTGCTCAGCGTCTCCTGCTCTATATCTGCTCAGCTCCTCCTGCTCTATATCTGCTCAGTTCCTCCTTCTCTATATCTGCTTAGCTCCTCCTGCTCTATATCTGCTCAGCTCCTTCTGCTCTATATCTGCCTAGCTCTTCCTGCTCTACATCTGCTCAGCTCCTCCTGCTCTATATCTGCTTAGCTCCTCCTACTCTACATCTGCTCAGTTCCTTCTGCTCTCTATCTGCTCAGCTCCTCCTGCTCTACATCTGCTCAGTTCCTTCTGCTCTCTATCTGCTTAGCTCCTCCTGCTCTACATCTGCTTAGCTCCTCCTGCTCTATACCTGCTCAGCTCCTCCTGCTCTACATCTGCTCAGCTCCTCCTGCTCTATATCTGCTCAGTTCCTCCTGCTCTCTATCTGCTCAGCTCCTCCTGCTCTATATCTGCTCAGTTCCTCCTGCTCTATATCTGCTTAGCTCCTCCTGCTCTATATCTGCTCAGCTCCTCCTGCTCTACATCTGCTCAGCTCCTCCTGCTCTATATCTGCTCAGTTCCTCCTGCTCTCTATCTGCTCAGCTGCTCCTGCTCTATATCTGCTCAGTTCCTCCTGCTCTATATCTGCTTAGCTCCTCCTGCTCTATATCTGCTGAGTTCCTCCTGCTCTATATCTGCTCACCTCCTCCTGCTCTATATCTGCTCATATCATCCTGCTCTATATCTGCTCAGCTCCTCCTGCAGACACATAGGAGAATGTGTAAGAGATGACCGATTCCCTTTTAACGTACATCAATAATCTGCCCTCTCACCTAGGAGCTCAGACAGGAGATATTTGTTCAGAGATTCAGATAATTTTGGTGCCATCTGCAGACAACTTTCGTTCTCATGGCTTGGTTTTCGCTCTGATGCATTGTCAGCTGTGATACATTGTCAGGACACGATGTAGAAACATCTCAAAGATGGCCAACAGAGAATGTCAAGTATCATAGCAATGGATATGAATACTTATCTCCATGTGAACGTTTTGTTTTTGCTTTTTAATAAATTTGCAAAAAATATTTTAAAAAATACACTTACATATTCACTTTCTTATTAAGTGATATTGAGTGCAGATTGATGGGGAAAACTTGATTTTTTTATTTTAGTACAAGGAGAAACATAACACAATGTACAAAAAGTGAAAGGGTCTGAAGACTTACTGAATGCAGTGTATGTAAGGGGTCTGGTATCTGTATTGATTTAGGAAATTAGTCTGGGGTCTGCATTTATTTAGGAGGTTTGGTCTGGAGTCTCTCTTTGTTAAAGAGGTCTGGTGTGGGTTCTGTATTTATTTCGGGGATATCATCTGGGGTCTGTCTTCATTTAGGGGGTCTGTATTTATTTCTGTGGTCTGTTCTGGGGTCTGTATTCTTTTTAGTCTGGTCTGGGGTCTGCATTTATTTAGGGAACCTGCTCTGGGCTCTGTATTTATTTAGAATGTCTGGTCTCTACTTATTTTGTCAGTCTGGTCTAGGATCTGTATTTGTTTGAAGGGTCTGTTCCAAGCTCTCTATTTTTTTAGGTGGTCTGCATTCATTTTGAGATGTGGTTAATTGGGGAGTATAAACTCTTGTCCTACTGTATGTATGGGAGTGGGACAGGAGTCCAAAAACGTAGATACTGTATACGTTCCTATTCAGACTCTCCTTGATGTCTTGTCTCCAACATTGGCGATTATGGTCTTCTTATGTAGCATAGGGACTTTTGGGCTCCTTTAATGAACCCGTGCACTGTTAGTGTGTTCCTCACAGGTAGTCTTTTGAGCAGATCTCCCACTGCTTCCACCCTGTTGTCTCACGTGCACTCTTGCCCCCTGATGATGACGATGCCCCCTCTTTACCCGGTTCCCACATGCGATCGGCTACATCATCATCTACATCTGTTTGGTCTTCACTTGTGTCACCCTGACCTGTTTCTTGGCGCACATCTCTGACCTCTCACAACACAAGCTCCCACATCATCGGTAGTTGCACGCCTAAAGGAGTCCGCAGCGGACCTTTCCTCCAAGTCTGGGCTGGCCTGTAACTGCTGACAGTTCCTACAAAGGTCATCGTCACTGAAAAGCGGAGAAGAGTTGGTGACAAACATTACTTGGCTAACAGATGGAGCTGCAAAAGCAAAGAGGCAGGTTCAGGACAGGTTGAGTGCATAGAGGCAGTTCCTGGACCATGACAACTAAGCATGGTGTCAGAGGAACTCACCGATTCCTGGCTGTGTGTATCTGTTATAACTTGCCCAGGCAACTGTTGGCCATAGTGTATAACAACTGTATTGCCAATGGAAGGCATTCGCTATTAGAAATTTTGTTCCACTTCACACACGTACAGGGTGAAATATTTAACCATGGCCTAATACTGACAGTATGTAACGCAACAGCTAACAGAAGGCAATCACTATATTCAACTTCGCTCCAATTCACACATGTACAGGGCAAAATATTTAACCGTGGGTCATACTGATGCTATGCAATGCAACAGCTAACAGAAGGCATTTGCTATGATACATTTTGCTACACTGCACACATGTACAGAGTGAAGAATTTAACCGTGGCCTAATAATGTTGTTATGTAACGCAACAGCTAACAGAAGGCATTCGCTATAATCAATTTTGCTCCACTACACACATGTACAGGGTATAACATTACACCTTCCTGGTAGACATAGACGCAACGTAACTGTATCACTAAAATAAGGGAATTTCTCTGTATGTGGGTTACACTCAACCTGCAGTCTCCCTGCTGTCTCCCTACATTCTCCCTACTCTCTTCCTACGATCTCCCTGCACTCTCCATCTCCAATATTCCTTTTTAAAACAGTTTTCAGTAACACTGCCCCTAGCACTTGCCACGTCTCTTCCTATGCTCAGCTCACAATGAAATGGCCGCAACGAGGGTTTTATAGGGCAGTGAAATCACAGGGGCTGGCTACCTGCAGATTGGCTTACTGCACGGCATTATGAGTGATCTCACGTTCCAGGGCTTCTTACTTTTGCTTTGTAAGACGTGCAGCCACTATTTTAGAAAAACCTGATTTATTATTACAAAGCATGAGAAAATTTGAATCAAAGTTTTCCTAAACTTCAGTCCGAATTCTGCTTCGAATGCTTCGCTCAACACTACCCAGGGCCCTTGTGTGGCTGCTACGTCCTTGTATCTAGGTATCTTGTATCTCTAGTTGCAGCTTGTTCTGTACTATGGAGATTAGAAGTAGAAATCATCTTCCACTAATTACAATGGGATCACCATCAGCTTTAGTTAAAGATATGAAAAGCTCCCGAATTTCTGCAGCTCTTGCAGCCACCATTGGGAGACTCAGGTAACAGACACCAAGTGATTACATATCATAAGTATTAACAATATTTGCCATAAAGCAATGTCTACCACCTCATTTCTAACCGGCACTACACCAATTCCTTGTCTTGGCTGGTTCTTTTAGTAAAGGTCCCTGTAGGTGAAGAATGGATGTAGGCGAAAATTGTTACTTTTTGCAGCACATTGTTTCCATCCTTGAACTTTGTTACAAAACATCAAAGTTTTAACTGCAAGGACAATGTGAATATTTGCAGGGTTTAATATCTTTGCTTCATGGTGAACTGAGACGGTAATCATACCCAGACATCATGAATATCTGCCTTTCTGTACCTCACAGGTGCTGACTGTCTGCCAAGGTGTGTCTGAAGCCTCATAAGTAGCTCATTGTCAAGGGTATTGAGAAGAGGACAAAGAATAATCTGTAAAACAAAATGAAAAAAAAAAGAGCTAGATAGAATATATATTCATGTGTCATAATAGGCGGGCCCTCTCATAGTACGATGGGGATTGAATACTTTTGCAGAGAATGCAACATCCACATGTTATAAAGTGATACTTATGCACCAGACTGAAAGTTCTAATGCTTTCCAAAGGTACCTGTATGAAATGCTAAAATTTGTGAGTTTCACAGGTACTTTGGGGGACATTTATTAAGATGGGCTTTTTAGAGGCCCGCCTCAATAAGCCCGTGTGGTGGCGGTGGATCCGCCAAAGTTATGAAGAGGTGTTGGACTCTACGTAAGTACCAGTCTAAATGTAAGACGGCTTCCTTGCTGTCTTACATTTAGACCATTTTCTATGCCTAAAACAGACATAGAAAATAATGACTGAGACGGGACGGCCCTTTCTCACCCATGCCACGCCCACTTTTTTAGACCTGGCATGAGAGGGTAAAAGTCGCAGATTGCAGCACAACTAACCTTTGCGCTGCAATCTGTGCCAGAAATATGCCTAATATAAGCGTATTTCTGGATAATAAATGACCCCCTTTGTCTATTATATAAAGGCACATAAAGCATGGTCACTGACAAATTGGTTCATTTGGTTCAGTTAAACCATTCCTTGGTGCAAACAACTTTCAGAAGATAAATTATAGAAATACATCAAACTACTTTCCTGGTGTACCTGGCTCGTCCAAGAGACAGCGGCTCCCCCCCATCCTTCCTCCTCTTCCCCTCATCACCTCCCCTCCCCCAGGGGTGTACCACCAATGAGGCCAGGTGAGGCAATCGCCTCAGGCATCACTAGGTAGGAGGGGGGAGGGGGCAGTGGAAGGGCCATGGGCTGAAGGGAAGGGGTTAGGTTAAGAAATCGGCATGAGGCGGGGGGGCTGTTTCAGTTTTCGCCTCAGGCATCAGAAAGGCTAGGTGCACCCCTGCTCCACTCCCCCTCCACTCAAGTCTCTAATCCCTTCTTTCCCTATTCTCTCTAGTTACGTGTTTCTAGCGTTCTACTGGTTCTACAGTGTCGAGACCTGTTACTACGAAATTTCCGTAACTCTGCTTACTTCAATTGAGCATTGTAACAAGTAACTCATGTAACAATTTTTTTCCATTTTCTGCCTTTATTCTGCAGTGATGACCTCATGCACTGACACCATTTATTTCCTCTGTTTTTTCTATCTTACTTTGAAAACAATAAACATATTTCAAAAAGAAAGTGGAAAAGGCTCTAAAAGCATAAAATAATTACCAGAGTGTACATAAGTCTGTGGTTAGACAAATTACCCACTGTACAAATGGAGCAACTGTAGGAAGTCTTCCAAGAGCCCAAGGGGCAATGCCAACAGAGGTGAGAAATAACCCAAGGGTAACAGCAAGAGGCCTACTGAAGCCTCTACAAGTGGCAAAAACCTCAGTTTGTGTGTTCACTATTAAAGAAGAACTCCCGCAGAAAAATGTATCCTCTGTCCTGCTAGAAATGTACTGTACATGATGTAATTTGTAGTGAGTGTAATTTTCTTACCAGTGGCTGCATTTGTGAGTTATATCTCCCTGATGCTTCTCATCTGGGTCATGTGACCAGGAATCAGACTCACCAGATAACACAGCATCTTATGTGTGGACAGGAAGTCTATTTCTCTATGCATTCCTATGGGAGCCTCATTTTCAGTCTCATAGGAATGAATAGAGAAGTAACTGGCTTCCTATCCTGGGTCAGTTGGAGGTCAGGGAGGTGGTCACATGACACAGCTACAATTAGAAGAGAGGGGATAACTCACAAATACAGTCTCTGAAGATTACATTAACTACAGATTATATCATGCACCTTTGTAACAGGTCAGAGAATAAAAAAATTTGCGGGAGTTCTTCTTTAATAAAATAGAACAAGAAGGTGTTTATGGAAGGACACCCTGAAGAAAACCACTGCTGTCCAAAAAAATATTACAGCTCTTCTCAATTTTACTTAGGCTAGTGGAGACGGCATTTTAGTTTGGGGCTTATGAAGGGAGTTGGTGCTGGTGTACGTGGCATCATAGTTTGGCACTGGTGGAGCGATTGTCATGGATTGGTACTGGTGGAGTAGGCATGATGGATTATCATAGATTGGGACTGATTGAGGGAGCTGGTGCTGGTGGAGGGGGCATCATGATTTAGGGCTAATGGAGGGGACATCATGGTTTGGGGTTGTGGAGGGAGCATCATGGTTTTGGGCTGGTAGGGGAGGCATCATGGTTTGAGGTTGGTGGATGGGGCATCAGGGTTTGGGGCTGGTGGAGGAGGCATCAGGGTTTGGGGCTGGTGGAGGGAGCACATGGTTTGAGGCTGGTGGAGGGGACATGATGGATTGTGGCTGGTAGAGGGGCATCATGGTTAGGGCTGTGTAGGGAATATCATATTTGGGGACTGGTGTTGGGATTATCATGGATTGGGACTGATGGAGGGAGCTGGTGCTGGTGTAGCAGGCATCATGGTTTGAGGTTAATGGAGGGGGCATCATGGATTGGGTCTGGTGGAGGGGACATCATGGTTTGAGGTTGGTGCATGGGGCATCATGGTTTGAAGCTGGTGGTGGAGGCATCATGGTTTAGGGCTAATGGAGGGGACATAATGGTTTGGGGCTGGTGGAGGGGACGTCATGGTTTGTGGCTGGTGGAGGGGACATCATGGTTTGTGGCTGGTGGAGGGGCATCATGGTTGGGGCTGTGGAGGGAATATCATATTTGGGAGCTGGTGTTGGGATTATCATCGATTGGGACTGATGGAGGGAGCTGATGCTGGTGGAGGGTGCATCATGGTTTAGGGCTAATGGAGGTGGCATCATGGTTTTGGGCTGATAGGAGAGGCATAATGGTATGAGGTTGGTGGATGGGGCATCGTGGTTTGAAGCTGGTGGTGGAGGCATCATGGTTTAGGGCTAATGGAGGGGGCATCATGGTTTGGGGCTGTGGAGGGAGCATCATGGTTTGGGCTGGTAGGGGAGCCATGATGGATTGAGGTTGGTGGATGGGGCATCATGGTTTGGGGCTGGTGGAGGGGACATCATGGTTTAGGGCTAATGGAGGGAGCATCATGGTTTGGGGCTGTGGAGGGAGCATAATGGTTTGGGGCTTGTAGGGGAGCCATGATGGTTTGAGGTTGGTGGATGGGGCATCATGGTTTGGGGCTGGTGGAGGGGGCATCATGGTTTGAGGTTGGTGGATGGGGCATCATGGTTTGGGGCTGGTGGAGGGGGCATCATGGTTTAGGGCTAATGGAGGGAGCATCATGGATTGGGGTGGTGGAGGAGGTATCATGCACTGGGGTTGGTGGAAGGATCATAGTAACATAGTAACATAGTTTATAAGGCCGAAAAAAGACATCTGTCCATCCAGTTCGGCCTGTTTTCCTACAAGTTGATCCAGAGGAAGGCAAAAAAACCCTGTGAGGTAGAAGCCAGTTTTCCCCACTAGGGAAAAAAATTCCTTCCCGACTCCAATCAGGCAATCAGAATAACTCCCTGGATCAACGACCCCTCTCTAGTAACTATAACCTGTAATATTATTACCCTCCAAAAATACATCCAGGCCCCTCTTGAACTCTTTTAGTGAACTTACCATCACCACCTCCTCAGGCAGAGAGTTCCATAGTCTCACTGCTCTTACCGTAAAGAATCCTCTTCTATGTTTGTGTACAAACCTTCTTTCCTCCAGACGCAGAGGATGGCCCCTCGTCACAGTCACAGTCCTGGGGATAAATAGATGATGGGAGAGATCTCTGTACTGACCTCTGATATATTTATACATAGTTATCAGATCTCCCCTCAGTCGTCTTTTTTCTAAAGTGAATAAGCCTAATTTTGATAATCTTTCTGGGTCCTGTAGTCCACCCATTCCAGTTATTACTTTAGTTGCCCTCCTCTGAACCCTCTCCAGCTCTGCTATGTCTGCCTTGTTCACAGGAGCCCAGTTTGGGGATTTGCTGTCTCAGGACCTGGACACCTTAAGATTATTGAGGGAACAATGAATTCTTAGGGGTATGAAAACATTTTACAGGAGAATATCAGGGCAGTGGCCATGACCTGAAGCTGAAGAGATGTTAGGTTTGATTATTAGACTTGGAGGAAGGGACAAAATATCAATAATGGACATGAACAGGAACAGCCTAGCATCTCCGTCATTATGGATTAAAGCTGCTCCGCTAACTAGACCACAATACGACCCCTTCCTATAATGTTGTTATTCTACATTAACGTTATTGTTGCGCACAAACCGTACAATCGGTGCTTTCATCTCGGGCCAGAAGGTGAGGCGGCTCCTGGTCAATTTAGTAATGAGTTCTGCAGACTTCAAGTGTGACTGGCGACTTCCCAACGGAGTCATCAAATAACTAGGTACAAAAATGCGCCAGCAGGTTCACAATAAGCCCTTCTCTTGTAACCATTGTCCAAAACTACCGGGCATTGATGCCAATCTCTTTATGAAATGGGCAACTGTAAATCTATCACTTTATACCTATTAACTAATGGACGCAGGAGGTCCATGGCGAAATCCAGGCATCAGGAGGGTGTGAAACGGGTTTTATTTTGTTTGTAGCTTCATGGTTGAGCAGAAATTCACATTACAGGTCTGGATAAAAGCTTTAGAATATAATCTCTCCCAGTATCATATATGAGGCCTAATATTCTAGGCAGACATTCCCATGAGCTCCTAGGTAGACAAGAGATACAGAGTTTCAGGGGCGGCACACTGAAGATTATAAAAATTTGCATTTAGCCTATTCAGCCCGGGTAAGTGTCACAGCAGTTCGTTGATTCTGGCATTAGATTCATTAGTGTTGAGCAAATCGAAGCTTCCAAAGTGGAGTTCGACCTGAAGTTTGAGAAAAATTGAATGAATGACTCTGAATTTCCTTGTGCTTCGTGGTCACTAAAATGGTGGCTACAGATGTTACAAAGTGAAAGTAAGAAACCCGGGAACGCGATATGACCCATAATGCTACGCAGCCAGCCAATCGGCAGATGTCACAGCCCTATAAAAAGCCTAATCCCAAGTGGTCTCCGCCATTTCACTGTGATCTGAGCATAGGCAGAGATGTGGCATGTGCTAGGGACACTGTTCAAGAAGCCTTTAATTGTGAAGTATTGAATAGGGACAGTGCAGGGACAATGCAAGGACAGTGTAGGGGAATCGTAGGGAAAGTTTTTGCACACTGTAGGCAGAGTGAAGGGAGACTGCAGGAACAATGCAAGGACAGTGTAGGGAGATTATAGGGAGAGTTTTTACACACTATAGGGAGAGCATAGGGAGACTGTAGGGACAGTGCAGGGACTATAATCTGAAGCTGAAGGGATCCATAAGAGACAGCTCACTTTGCATCAATCCCTGTGTAGGGCACAGGGCTATCTAGCTGAACAGTGTCCACCTTGTTTAATAGATAAGCAATTCCATTCGGCCTTGATTCTCAGATTAGGGTGAATAAGCTTTATAATTCTACTGTTATTAGGGTGTCTACCTGCCTATCATAGTAACTGTTTCACTACCAGAATGGACTAGCTATGCATGTTGCTGCAATAGACAGTGATGTACAATAAGATACACTCTCCCTGCAGGCTGGGATATTGCTGATTTAATGCGCTTTGTAATTAATTAATTAATTCGGAAGAGACTAAAAGAAGTCTAAGAATGGCCAACGTTCTATAGAAGGTGGGGCCAAGACTACGATTCCGATTAAACTATCAGGGGTGTAAAGATTGATTGAAGGCTTCATGCCCAGTGAATATGAAGATGCCGAAGATATAACCAAGGGCCTTGTTACTGTACAGGCTGCCAATGAGAAGATGTGGCTGACCATACCTACGTCCTATGGGCTGTGAAGCTATTCATGGTTCCTCATCACAGCAATATTACAAAGTTAGGAAGAGGGGACATAGCCCTGTTGTACTCTTACAAAGGCTGGAGCGGACTACTAATACCAGGCTCCACTGTTCTGCATGGTGTATAACAGCAGAGGGGCTTATTTTGGTTTTGCCATAGAGTCTTCTCAGTGCATACCCCTAAGTATTAAAAAGGACCTCTCCCCGCTCCTGACATGCCTTTTTTAATAGCTTCATGCGTTCTCCATGTAATAACAATTCTGGAGCATCTATTCTTATGTCTCTATGTTGTGCCATTCCTTTATTATTCCTGCTAGAAGTTATGAATGAATAGCTAGCAGTCTGCAATAAGGGTACATAGGGGTGGTGACCAGTTGGGGGCGTGTCCCTGCACAGACTCACTCTATCCAATCAGTGCTGCCATTGTCAGACTGTGCAGGAACACACCCCCAACTGGTTACCTCCCCTCTGTACCCTTACTGCAGACTGCTAGCAATTCATTCATAACTTCTAGCAGGAATAATAAAGGAACAGCACAACATAGAGACATAAGAATAGATGCTCCAGACTTGTTATTACATGGGGAATTCATGAAGCTATTAAAACAGGCATGTCAGGAGCGGGGAGAGGTCCTCTTTAAAGCTGCCTTCTTGAGTATTTTTTTAAATTCTCTTCCTTGTACTGCAGCCCTTCCTTTTATAAAAGCCTAATTGGAGAAGCAGAAATAATAGACTGAAGTTTCACAAGATCCTTCTGACCTCAGTTCATGTTCTCTCTCCCTTTTATGAGCGTGTGTTATACTTTTTGTAGAGTTGTGTTTTGTTACGGTGGATTTTACAATGTTTCACTTGGTTCCATTGACTTCGGGATACAGTTCGCTCTCAGAACAGACAGTGATTGAAGTTTCACTTGCACAGAGATCTCTTATTTTCTCCTGTTCCTTCCTGAATCCGTATCTCAGCAAACGTAATCTCATTTAAGGCTTGGGAACCCGATATCAGGGAAACCTGCAGATCAGGAGAAGAGAGAGGAGAAGCTGCTGGGGACAGGTCGTACAGAACAGCTCTTTTCTTGCCAGCAAGCTGATAGCGGACCTCAGCTTGTCTCCACCCTCACCCTGGTAGACGTATGTGAATCAGCTTTATATCTGACATAAACAACATATACACTAGTGATGAGCGAGCATGCTCGGCCGAACACCGAGTGTACAAGAGCGCAAAGCTCGAGTCCCCTCCCCGCACCAAGACGGATCCGTCATGACCACAATGCAAGTCAATAGGGACAGATCTGTTCGGTGTAACACAATAGTAAATGGATCCGTCCTCCATTGACTTTCAATGGAGTTCATGACAGATCCGTCCTTACCTTTCCCAGCAGCTCCCTCCTCCCTCCAGCAGGTGGCGCTGTGGTGAAACTTATCACTCTGCGCGCCGTCTTTCCTGCTGGAACAGGTCGGGAGCTACGGGGAAAGGTAAGTAGTGTCAGTGTCAGAGTCTGTGTACTTTTTTTATTTTTATTTGGGGGACTTGTGTTCCGAGTGGGCGGGTGCCTGGTTTAGTCCCATAGACTTCAATTATGCTCGGGTACTATGGAGGTCTCTACTGTAAGAGCGGTCACACTATGGAAGTATCTACTGTAAGAGCGGTCACACTATGGAAGTATCTACTGTAAGAGCAGTCACCCCATGGAGTCTCTACTGTAGAGCAGTCACACCATGGAGGTCTCTACTGTAAGAGCAGTCACACTATGGAGGTCTCTACTGTAAGAGCAGTCACACTATGGAGGTCTCTACATTAAGAACGGTTACACTATGGAGGTCTCTACTGTAAGAGCAGTCACACTATGGAAGTATCTACTGTAAGAGCAGTCACACCATGGAGGTCTCTAGTGTAAGAGCAGTCACACTATGGAGGTCTCTACTGTAAGAGCAGTCACACTATGGAGGTCTCTACATTAATAACGGTCACACTATGGAGGTCTCTACTGTAAGAGCAGTCACACTATGGAGGTCTCTACATTAAGAACGGTTACACTATGGAGGTCTCTACTGTAAGAGCAGTCACACTATGGAGGTTTGTACTGTAAGAGCAGTCATACCATGATGGTCTCTACTGTAAGAGCAGTCACTATGGAGATCTCTACTGTAAGAGTAGTCACACTATGGAGGTCTCTACTGTAAGAGCAGTCACTATGGAGATCTCTACTGTAAGAGTAGTCACACTTATGGAGGTCTCTACTGTAAGAGCAGTCACTATGGAGATCTCTACTGTAAGAGTAGTCACACTATGGAGGTCTCTACTGTAAGAGCAGTCACTATGGAGATCTCTACTGTAAGAGTAGTCACACTATGGAGGTATCTACTGTAAGAATGGTCACACCATGGAGGTCTCTACTGTAAGAGCGGTCACACTATGGAGGTCTCTACTGTAAGAGCGGTCACACTATGGAGGTATCTACTGTAAGAGCAGACACACTATGGAGGTCTCTACTGTAAGAGCAGTCACACTATGGAGGTTTCTACTGTAAGAGAAGTAGCACTATGGAAGTCTCTACTGTAAGAGCAGTCACTATGGAGATCTCTACTATAAGAGCAGTCACTATGGAGGTCTCTACTGTAAGAGCAGACACACTATGGAGGTCTCTACTGTAAGAGCAGTCACACCATGGAGGTCTCTACTGTAAGAGCAGTCACACTATGGAGGTCTCTACTGTAAGAGCAGTCACACTATGGAGGTCTCTACTGTAAGAGCAGTCACTATGGAGATCTCTACTATAAGAGCAGTCACTATGGAGGTCTCTACTGTAAGAGCAGACACACTATGGAGGTCTCTACTGTAAGAGCAGTCACACCATGGAGGTCTCTACTGTAAGAGCAGTCACACTATGGAGGTCTCTACTGTAAGAGCAGTCACACCATGGAGGTCTCTACTGTAAGAGGCAGTCACACTATGGAGGTCTCTACTGTAAGAGCAGACACACTATGGAGGTCTCTACTGTAAGAGCAGTCACACTATGGAGGTCTCTACTGTAAGAGCAGTCACACTATGGAGGTCTCTACTGTAAGAGCAGTCACACTATGGAAGTCTCTACTGTAAGAGCAGTCACACTATGGAGGTCTCTACATTAAGAACGGTTACACTATGGAGGTCTCTACTGTAAGAGTGGTCACACTATGGAGGTTTCTACTGTAAGAGAATTCATACCATGGAGGTCTCTACTGTAAGAGCAGTCACACTATGGAGGTCTCTACTGTAAGAGCAGACACACTATGGAGTCTCTACTGTAAGAGCAGTCACACCATGGAGGTCTCTACTGTAAGAGCAGTCACACTATGGAGGTCTCTACTGTAAGAGCAGTCACACTATGGAAGTCTCTACTGTAAGGAGCAGTCACACTATGGAGGTCTCTACATTAAGAACGGTTACACTATGGAGGTCTCTACTGTAAGAGTGGTCACACTATGGAGGTTTCTACTGTAAGAGAATTCATACCATGGAGGTCTCTACTGTAAGAGCAGTCACACTATGGAAGTATCTACTGTAAGAGCAGTCACGCTATGGAGGTCTCTACTGTAAGAGCAGTCACACTATGGAAGTATCTACTGTAAGAGCAGTCACACCATGGAGGTTTCTACTGTAAGAGCAGTCACACCATGGAGATCTCTACTATAATAGCAGTCACTATGGAGATCTCTACTGTAAGAGCGGTCACACTATGGAGGTTTCTACTGTAAGAGCAGTAACACTATGGAAGTCTCTACTGTAAGAGCAGTCACACCATGGAGATCTCTACTATAATAGCAGTCACTATGGAGATCTCTACTGTAAGAGCGGTCACACTATGGAAACCTGATTTTGTATTATAAAATAAACACACTCCTTCCAATTCATAGTTAGGTAGAATCACAATTCTCCATCTGGCAACTGGAATTAGATTTCAGAAATTCTAGGAATAGTTTAGTCAAAAAAGTTTTCTTTTTTTTGTTTTTACAAAATAGATGAAAAACAAGGATGTTGCTTCACTCTTGGCATGTGTGCCCCTGGCACTAGGCATTTGGCCGTGGGTTCAATGGACCTAATTTTGGGTTCTGGATCATGTCCCTCTTACAACATGAAGGGGATGTTTGAGGCGATGCAACATCCCTTGTAGCACAGGAAAAATATCTGCTACCTAATACTGCTCTTAAATAGAAGAGGAATCAAAGGCAGCCCCTCTCGTGTACCCTGAAGATCCAGATCAATGTCAGAGACAGGGAACATGATGTATCCGGATAGCTGTGAGAACAGGAGATGTTTTACATCACTTCACCATATTTATATAGTATCTGGTTCTCACTTTTTTAACAAACTTAAAATGATGCAAAACATGTTTTCCACGTGTGGACTGAAGACAATTCAATGGGGAAGGACACCGTCATATCAATGCACTTGATACAAAGTTATGAAATGGAAGTTATTGTCAATTGTGGACAGCAAAACCTAGTCCATTCTATATATACAACTGAGGTTGTTTCTGTGGCATGTGCATGTGCATTGATGTCTGAAACGCCTCTTCAGATATATAGGACAATATTGACACTGGAAATTGACCCTACACACAGGGGCGTAGCTATAGGGGGTGCAGAGGTAGCAGTCGCTACCGGGACCAGGTGCCTGAGGGGGCATAAAGACCCTTCTGCTGCATAAGAAGACACACAATTTACTGAGGGAAGGGGGGCCCAAGCTGAACTCTTGCACCAGGGCCCATGAGCGCTAGCTACGCCCGTGCCTAACATGATATAATGGCTGTGGGCTTTGGATGAGTATAATCTGACAGTTTACCAACAGACATACCTTGGATTCAGTTACATCCTAGGATGTAACTCAGGATCAGTACAGGATAAGTAATGTATGTACACAGTGACTGCACCAGCAGAATAGTGAGTGCAGCTCTGGAGTATAATACAGGATGTAACTCAGGATCAGTACAGGATAAGTAATGTATGTACACAGTGACTGCACCAGCAGAATAGTGAGTGCAGCTCTGGAGTATAATACAGGATGTAACTCAGGATCAGTACAGGATAAGTAATGTATGTACACAGTGACTGCACCAGCGAATAGTGAGTGCAGCTCTGGAGTATAATACAGGATGTAACTCAGGATCAGTACAGGATAAGTAATGTAATGTATGTACAACAGTGACTGCACCAGCAGAATAGTGAGTGCAGCTCTGGAGTATAATACAGGATGTAACTCAGGATCAGTACAGGATAAGTAATGTATGTACACAGTGACTGCACCAGCAGAATAGTGAGTGCAGCTCTGGAGTATAATACAGGATGTAACTCAGGATCAGTACAGGATAAGTAATGTAATGTACACAGTGACTGCACCAGCAGAATAGTGAGTGCAGCTCTGGAGTATAATACAGGATGTAACTCAGGATCAGTACAGGTACAGGATAAGTAATGTATAAGTAATGTATGTACACAGTGACTGCACCAGCAGAATAGTGAGTGCAGCTCTGGAGTATAATACAGGATGTAACTCAGGATCAGTACAGGATAAGTAATGTACACAGTGACTGCACCAGCAGAATAGTGAGTGCAGCTCTGGAGTATAATACAGGATGTAACTCAGGATCAGTACAGGATAAGTAATGTATGTGTATGTACACAGTGACTGCACCAGCAGAATAGTGAGTGCAGCTCTGGAGTATAATACAGGATGTAACTCAGGATCAGTACAGGATAAGTAATGTATTGTACACAGTGACTGCCAGCAGAATAGTGAGTGCAGCTCTGGAGTATAATACAGGAATGTAACTCAGGATCAGTACAGGATAAGTAATGTATGTACACAGTGACTGTGCAGCAGAATAGTGAGTGCAGCTCTGGAGTTAATACAGGATGTAACTCAGGATCAGTACAGGATAAGTAATGTATGTACACAGTGACTGCACCAGCAGAATAGTGAGTGCAGCTCTGGAGCATTATACAGGATATAACTCAGGATCAGTACAGGATAAGTAATGTATGTACACAGTGACTCTGCAGAATAGTGAGTGCAGCTCTGGAGTATAATACAGGATATAACTCAGGATCAGTACAGGATAAGTAATGTATGGTACACAGTGACTGCACCAGCAGAATAGTGAGTGCAGCTCTGGAGTTTAATACAGGATGTACTAGGATCCAGTACAGGATAAGTAATGTATGTTACACAGTGACTGCACAGCAGAATAGTGAGTGCAGCTCTGGAGTATAATACAGGATGTAAGTCAGTATAAGTAATGTATGTACACAGTGACTGCACCAGCAGAATAGTGAGTGCAGCTCTGGAGTATAATACAGGATGTAAACTCAGGATCAGTACAGGATAAGTAATGTAATGTATGTACACAGTGACTGCACCAGCAGAATAGTGAGTGCAGCTCTGGAGTATAATACAGGATGTAACTCAGGATCAGTACAGGATAAGTAATGTATGTACACAGTGACTGCACCAGCAGAATAGTGAGTGCAGCTCTGGAGTATAATACAGGATGTAACTCAGGATCAGTACAGGATAAATAATGTATGTACACAGTGACTGCACCAGCAGAATAGTGAGTGCAGCTCTGGAGTATAATACAGGATGTAACTCAGGATCAGTACAGGATAAGTAATGTATGTACACAGTGACTGTGTCAGCAGAATAGTGAGTGCAGCTCTGGAGTTTAATACAGGATGTAACTCAGGATCATACAGGATAAGTAATGTTGTACACAGTGACTGGCACCAGCAGAACACAGAATAGTGCACACAGTGACTGCTGTCACCGTGTACATACATTACATTACTTATCCTGTATTATACCCCAGAGCTGCACTCACTATTCTGCTGGTGGCAGTCACTGTGTACATACATTACTTATCCTGTACTGATCCTGAGTTTACATCTTGTATTAATCTCCAGAGCTGCACTCCCTATTCTGGCTGGTGGAGTCACTGTATATACATTACATTACTTATGCTGTACTGATCCTGAGTACATCCTGTATTATACTCCAGAGCTGTACTCACTATTTTGCTGGTGCAGTCACTTTGTACATACATTACTTATCCTGTACTGATCCTGAGTTACATCCTGTATTATACTCCAGAGCTGTACTCACTATTTGCTGGTGCAGTCACTTTTACATACATACTTATCCTGTACTGATCCTGATTACATCCTGTATTATACTCCAGAGCTGCACTCACTATTCTGCTGGGTGAAGTCATTGTGTACATACATTACATTATTTATCCTGTACTGATCCTGAGTTACATCCTGTATTATACTCTAGAGCTGCACTCACTATTCTGCTGGTGCAGTCACTGTGTACATAACATTACTTATCCTGTACTGATCCTGAGTACATCCGTATTATACTCCAGAGCTGAACTCACTATTCTGCTGGTGGAGTCACTGTGTACATACATAGCATTACTTATCCTGTACTGATCCTGAGTACATCCTGTATTATACTCCAGAGCTGAACTCACTATTCTGCTGGTGCAGTCACTGTGTACATACATTACTTATCCTGTACTGATCCTGAGTTACATCCTGTATTATACTCCAGAGCTGCACTCACTATTCTGCTGGTGCAGTCACTGTGTACATACATTACTTATCCTGTACTGATCCTGAGTTACATCCTGTATTATACTCCAGAGCTGCACTCACTATTCTGCTGGTGCAGTCACTGTGTACATACATTACTTATCCTGTACTGATCCTGAGTTACATCCTGTATTATACTCCAGAGCTGCACTCACTATTCTGCTGGTGCAGTCACTGTGTACATACATTACTTATCCTGTACTGATCCTGAGTTACATCCTGTATTATACTCCAGAGCTGCACTCACTATTCTGCTGTTAAGTCACTGTGTACATACATACATTACTTATCCTGTACTGATCCTGAGTTACATCCTGTATTATACTCCAGAGCTGCACTCACTATTCTGCTGGTTAATTCACTGTGTACAGTCATGGCCAAAAGTTTTGAGAATGACACAAATCTTCTATTTTCACATGATCTGCTGCCCTCTGGTTTTCATGTGTGTTTGTCAGATGTTTTTATCACATACAGAAATATAATTACAATCATATTATGAGTAACAAAAGCTTATATTGACAGTTAGAATGAGTTAATGCAGCAAGTCAATATTTGCAGTGTTTGACCCTTCTTCTTCAGGACCTCTGCAATTTTCCCTGGCATGCTCTCAATCAACTTCTGCACCAAATCCTGACTGATAGCCGTCCATTCTTGCACAATCAATGCTTGCATTTTGTCAGAATTTGTAGGTTTTTGTTTGTCCACCCGTCTCTTGATGATTGACCACAAGTTCTCAATGGGATTAAGATCTGGGGAGTTTCCAGGCCATGGATCCAAAATCTCTATGTTTTGTTCCCTGAGCCATTTAGTTATCACCTTTGCTTTATGGCAAGGTGCTCCATCATGCTGGAAAAGGCATTGTTGATCGCCAAACTGCTCTTGGACGGTTGGGAGAAGTTGCTCTCGGAGGACATTCTGGTACCATTCTTTATTCATGGCTGTGTTTTTAGGCAAGACTGTGAGAGAGCCGATTCCCTTGGCTGAGAAGCAACCCCACACATGAATGGTTTCAGGATGCTTTACAGTTGGCATGAGACAAGACTGGTGGTAGCGCTCACCTCGTCTTCTCCGAATAAGCTGTTTTCCAGATGTCCCAAACAATCGAAAAGGGGATTCATCAGAGAAAATGACTTTACCCCAGTCCTCAGCAGTCCACTCCCTGTACCTTTTGCAGAATATCAGTCTGTCCCTGATGTTTTTTCTGGAGAGAAGTGGCTTCTTTGCTGCCCTCCTTGAGACCAGGCCTTGCTCCAAGAGTCTCCGCCTCACAGTGCGTGCAGATGCACTCACACCTTCCTGCTGCCATTCCTGAGCAAGCTCTGCACTGCTGGTAGCCCGATCCCGCAGCTGAAACACTTATAAGAGACGGTCCTGGCGCTTGCTGGTCTTTCTTGGGCGCCCTGGAGCCTTTTTGGCAACAATGGAACCTCTCTCCTTGAAGTTCTTGATGATGCGATAGATTGTTGACTGAGGTGCAATCTTTCTAGCTGCGATACTCTTCCCTGTTAGGCCATTTTTGTGCAGTGCAATGATGACTGCACATGTTTTCTTTAGAGATAACCATGGTTAACAGAAGAGAAACAATGATGCCAAGCACCAGCCTCCTTTTAAAGTGTCCAGTGGTGTCATTCTTACTTAATCATGACAGATTGATCTCCAGCCGTGTCCTCATCAACACCCACATCTGTGTTAATGAAGCAATCACTGAAACCATGTTAGCTGGTCCTTTTAAGGCAGGGCTGCAATGATGTTGAAATGTGTTTTGGGGATAAAGTTCATTTTCTAGGCAAATATTGACTTTGCAAGTAATTGCTGTTAAGCTGATCACTCTTTAATAACATTCTGGAGTATATGCAAATTGCCATTATAAAAACTGAAGCAGTAGACTGTAAAAATTAATATTTGTATCATTCTCAAAACTTTTGGCCATGACTGTACAGTACATACATTACATTACTTATCCGATACTGATCCTGAGTTACATCCTGTATTATACTCCAGAGCTGCACTCACTATTCTGCCGGTGGAATCAATACGTCTATACTAAGAATGAGTGAAGAAGTTTAGAATGAACCTGGTTCCGTCAGAATGTTGCTATGTTTCAGACAGCAAACAAACACAAATTTTTTAAGGTTTATTTTAGACAAATCCACTAAAACAGCACATAGCGCCATTTTATTGCACATGATGGTAGGAAAAAAGCACCAGGGAGAAAGAAGAAGGATTCTTATGTGACCCTGAGACGAAGTGTGGGTGGACTTGTCCTGATTGGCTCCCAGGCTGACAGACAGCCTGGATAATCCAATCAGTGCTGCAGCAGGCCGGGAGGTGTGCAAGCAGAACATAATTATGTGTGGGGCTGTGAATGAGGGTTGTTGGGTCTTACAGTGTCTGCAAGAAAATGATCTTAGTGAGTCAGGGACAGTGAGAAATCAATAAACTTGTATTCTACTGCCAGGAAGAGTGAAGGGACAGGCTAGGATTACAAAAAGGAATTGTGTGTGTAGAATAGGGACAAGCAGTGAAGCTGACAGGGGGAGAGAAGTCAGGAGATTTGACTGGCTGTATCTCCAAGCAAAACTGCAGCTGCTGCAGTGCAGACCTGAAAAGCAGCGACCTGCAAGGAAATACAATAATTTTTCCCCCATTTTCAATTTAATTAAGCAGCATATATACATGATTAATGCAAAACACCTGGTATAGCAGCAATTTACCTGTGAGTGTTAACGTGAAATTCATCATCAAGCCTCAATCGTCTATTTATGTTTATTCAATTTCCAGAAGGTTGAAAGGTAATATTTATTTATTTATTTTTTGGGGTGGTAAGTTTAATTAACCAGCTTATATACATAATTATTGCAGCAATACATAAGGTATAGCAGCAATCTAACTCTGTGAGTGTTAACGTGAAATTGAGCATCAAGCATCAATCGTCCATTTCTGTGAATTCCATTTGCACACTGTTGCAATTTTTTTGCATACATGCGTGATTACTGCAGCAAAACAAAGGGTATGACAGATTTTTACATGTCAGTCTTAACTTGAGGCCTGTCCCTTAATCATCCATAAACATTAAACTTATTTCTACACACACAGTTGACAGTTTATTTTCTTGAGATTTGTTCAATTTAATTGAACCAGCGTATAGGTGATCAACACCATTACACAGGCCAGCACATAAAAGTATATAAGGAAGTCTGCCATTTTCAGGGATCTTATGGTATGTGTCACTGGAAGATTCCTAGCTGGCATTATCTCTCCCCTGCCTTGTACTGTCATGTGGCAGACAGTGTGGGGGCTGCTTGCTGCGATTCTCGATGTGCAGCAAGATTCGCGCCACAGTCGACACCTTAATGTGAAAAAAAACAGCACTGCCATATTCCAAACTGGTCACTTTATTAGAGGAAAAAAAACACTCAAAAAAAAAACAAAAAAAAAACATCACCTTCTTAAAGTTACAGTGGACATCTAGAGCAAACTCTTACAGGCAGGGACAGTACATGTCTTTCATGGCCCATAGATAGTGGCGAGGCAGCACCTTTTTCTTTCACACTCCACTGGCTGATTCCAATGAACAGATAATAGCCTTACTGGCAGTGCCCCATTGTGCCACTGTTGCTGTCTGCCTACCATCACGTTCTGTACAGCTGATGCTGCCGCCTCCATCATGCCACTACTGCGAGCTGCCAAATTCATGTTCTGTGTGGCTGCTGCTTGCCCCTCCTCCATCATGCCACCCAATGCCATCATGCCACTGCTGCGACCTGCAGGCCATCATCTTCTGTAAGGCTGCTACTGCTCCTTGCTGTAAATCCCTTAATGCCACCAACCATTAACGTAAACCAGGGATGCTCAATCAGCGGCCCTTCAGCTGTTGCAAAACTAAAAGTCCAGCATGCCTTAATAGCTGTAGGCTGTCCAGGTATGATGGGATTTGTTTTTTTGCAACAGATGGAGGGCCACAGGTTGAGCATTCCTGACGTAAAGCATCTGCCGCCACTATGACTACTATTACTACTACCCATACACAGTCTTGTATGTTCCATGCTAGGCTGCTCCTGCTGCTGCTACTATTGTGGCCACATGCCTCTATTTCCGTGTCATACCCTTTGCACCTCCACACTGCTCTGCTGCCTGCTGCTCCCAATTAAAAGGGAGAAGTTTGTTTTTTTTCTTGTTCACAACGAGCCACTTTTTCTTCTGACAATTAACACTTGTGCGTGTCCCGCACGGGCAGCATTCTGACCTCGTCAAGGCATAAGTTTTGGACGCTTGGTCCCCTAAACCACTGTTTGTTTGTTTTTTGAAATCCCATAGCACTGTGTGTATTTAACTCCTTAAGGTTACTGCCAAATTTCACCATCAGAACTGAGACAAATTTTTCAAATCTGACATGTGTCACTTTATATGGTAATAACTTTGGAATGTTTTTACTTATCGGATCATCTCTGACATGTTTCTGTTTTCTCAAGACACATCGTACTTCAAGTTAGTAGTAAATCCATTTTAATCTATATTTTTCCTGCAAGGCAGCAGGGATTAACAGCAAAACAAACCTCGATATGTATACCCTAATACTGCAGCTTAAAGAAACACCCCATATGTGGTCATAATCTGTTGTTTGGGGCACAAGGCAGGGCTCTGAAGGGAAAGAGCGCTATATGGTTTTTGGAGGGCAGATTTTGCTGGAATGATTTTTTGGGCACCATGTAACATTCAAAAGAGACCCTGAGGTACCCATGGAGTGGACACCCCCAAAGAGGGACCCCAATCATTTTTTCCAAGAAAATGTTGCTTTAGCCCCAGATTTTTCATTTTCAAAAGGGGTAACAGGAAAAAAAACTATTTGTTACGGAAATTCTACTGAATACAGCAGTATCCCATACATAGTTAAAACAATTGTATGGGTTTGCCAGCGGACCCAGAAGAGAGAGAGCGCCACACTGTGTGCTTTTGGAGAGAAGATTTTGCTGGAATGGTTTCTGGGCACTATGTCGCGGCAGTTGAAGACAACCTGAGGTACCCCTACAGTAGAAACCCCAAAAAGTGACCCCATTTTTGAAACTACACCCCCAATGAATTTTTCAAGGGTGTTGTGAGCACTTTGACCTAATAGGCGTTTCATAGAATAATAATATATTTTTTACAAGAAAAATGTTGATCTAGGGCTCATGCACACGGCCCACAAATATCATGAATGGGTCCACTATCCTGAGGATATGGTGTGGAACCGAGGCATTGATCGGAAGCCCACGAAGCACTCCGCACAGTGTAATGTGGATGCAATCTTTTTTGTGACTTTTGTAAAACTCATACATAGTAAACGAGCCATAACCTGGGCCTAATCTCCCAACTGCCATGACTTGACATCTGATTTGATCAATGTTGTCCACAGTGTATACCTTCCCAGATCTGGTAATGTAATATACCAGAGCTGCACTTAATGGCGTTTTAGACACCGGTCTTAATATCCCTTTAGCCGACGGTGGATGCGCCGAATTTATGTAGAGGCAGTCCAAAGAGTTGGGAGGTATGTAAAGGGGTTATTATCCTGCGGTGTGAAGTGAAGGAGGTGGTTTGAGGAGCTGATCTGCCGTCTGGAGGAATGTCTTCCATTTTACATGCTGACCTTGATAAGGAAACTGCTCTCCCTGCAGTAAATATCTCAAGTGATAAAATAAGCAGCAGCTGATAGAGATCAGCATGGATCATAAATAGTGATGTGAGTGGGGAGCGGTGGAATTACACAGAACATGACAGCAGATAAGACCTTGGCACACCTGCAATGTTTCTACCTAATCTAGGATCTATCTATGGCCAAGAATAGCCGGGACCACTCCTGGTCCGGAGCAGAGACACACCGACCCGCTGCATCCTGGGCTCCGCTCCTGTCACTGGTCCAACGCTCTGCATAGACCTGTAATCGTTTATGACTAATTAGAAATGAAATATTACCGGAGAGCAGTACTCTGAGATATCAGACACTCCGACTTCTGCTGCATATGAGACACTCTGACCTCTGTATTATTAGATACACTGTGCCTGTTTGTGGCATGGATAGGCACATGGGCACCGGGGGCACACATGGGTCAGTTACTGTGTCTGATATGAGGGCATGAGCGCCGCATTGCAGACAAGGAGGAAGCTCAGCAAATATGGCTGTCAATGGGGAACAGGCATTGTAGATTGATATGTGAAGGCATTTGTGATTGTCAAGCGGATCAAGGTACGGTATGGTAGTAATATTTGGTAAGTAAGGTGGTATTATGGTACTGTTCAGTCATGGGTATGGTGGTAATATTTGATAATTAAGGTGGTATTATTCAGTCATGGTATGGTGGTCATATTTGGTCATGATATGGTGGCATTATTAGGTCATGATGCAGTGGTTGGGTTTGGGATGGCCCCAATGCTACACTGGGTCCCGCAGACACCGTCGAGGTGTCACCATGTGTTGTTGCTCTCTGGAAGGAATGGTAAGGAGTGGTGCACCCCAATGGGAAATAAGTCCAGAGAGTCAGGGTCTGCAGTAAATGTGGAGGAAACTCAAGTGCAAAAAACAATACAAGCGATGCACTGAGCTGGCTTCTTTAGTGTTATGCCAGGCAAAGGAAAGTGCTGTGCTGAGGAAAGGCCTCAGCTAGCTGTCCCTCTCTCTCTCGTAGAAGGCTGGTAACCTGGCCCACTAGGCAAAAGGCTGGTGACTCAGGGTCTGTGGCAGAGTATCCCTGTCCTCAGCGTCTTCTTCTGGATACTCATGCAGTCTGGCAGAACACTAAGTACTGGTCTTTCTTTTTATAAAATTTCTAGCTGAACTAGAACCTTCTAGTGGGAAGGAGTAAGAGAAGCACAGCCTAAACAGGAACATTGTTGCAATTTCAGTCCACCATAGATTTGTATAGAGTTTAAATACAAGTCCATGGGAATGACTAAGCAGTTTTCCAGACATAAACAATTCTTCAGACGTAAACAACAGTGGTAAACAAGGCAGTCAGAGGGTCAGTGTGTCTAGATTTTTCCCTCCAAAACTTTTCATAGTCCCTTTTGGTACTCTAACATCTCAGTTTAAAGATAGAAAGTACCAAAGTCTCCCAGTATAAGCTGTGCATTAATCCTTTCCACAGTGGGGTGTAGATATAGTGAAATCCACAGATTATACTGTGGGAATACAATATATGGAGCGAGCATAGCACGTACAAATACTTGTCCAGCAGTTCTCCAACAAGTGATATATAGTGAGCACCATCCGTCCAGCTGGTAACACGCATAGGAGAGTCAGCGTGCAGTTACCATCGCATTGCCACAGTGACTAGACAAGTATATTGGGAGTCTCTGAGATGAGCTTCTTCATATTAGTAGTCCAATGGGCCTTGAATAAACATATAGAATATACCAGTCCACTAGAGACTTGTCCACAGCATTACTAGTCTCCAAAGTACTCTTCTGCTGTGTTGCTTCTTGTCGCAGTGACATCTACCAACTGGGGTTACTGCACGTGGCAATATGTGGCCACAGTATGGTCAAGATCTTGAGTATTCCGGATTGAGTTCGGAGCCCATTCTCATAATTGTGGTAGTAATGATGAGTTCCTGTGGATCAGCCAGTAATTCTCTAAGTCATATGTATGGTGTAATATTGATATACAGTGGTGGAGGGTTTTGTGTCACTTTCCAGTCATACGATATAGGCCTCATGGTAAGATTTGGTCACTGCCAGCATACTGCGGACCTGCGGGCCTCAACACGGGCACGGCCGAACAACAGCCTTAGGCTCAGGAGAGGTGATCAATATTTAATTTAAGGACAACCCCTTTAAGGATAAGGACTATCAGACAAATACTCATTAGACCGAGTCCTGTTCCTCCCACTTTCTCTATGTACAATACTCAGCTGTATATTTACCGATATTTTAGTTGGTAAAATTGGGGCATATGACCCCGGCCCTAGGAACGCCCACCCAGGAACACCCAGTTAAGGACGGGTTTATGTTAACCCTGCTCCTTCTCGGCCTGAATTTGTCGGACAAATGGCAATATGCAGCTGCATACTTCTGGAGATATTTGGGGCCTCCTTAGGGGCCAGTCACACAAAATCAAATTGTGTGGATGGGGCTTTTAGACCCTGACTCTATATTTAGCCATTCCTAGTCCAATTATAAGGAGATCAATATTTCACTGAGATCTATGTATACAGAATAGTCACAAGTAGCAGCTTCAGTTGGGAATGGTACTTAATTACAGTATCTTTCTCTGTTTACTGCAGTTCCTTCCACGGCCCATTGAAACGCTTCCGATTCAATTTAGTTTTACGTAAAGTGACCCTGGTGGGTGTTTTGCATGTGTGAAGTAGGTAAAACCAGTTTGCAAGTTCCACTGGGGCAGAACCACGTATGTGTATAAAAGTCATCAATTTGCAAAGTAGGTTTTTCACTATACAATTAAAGGCTAATAATATGTTTAAAGGTGTTTTCCGGGAGTTTTAAATTGATGATCTATTGTCTGGATAGGTCATCAGTATCTGATCGGCGGAGGTTCGACACACAGGATCCCTGCTGATAAGCTGTTTGAGAAGGCATCAGCACTCGCAGTAGTGCCATGGCTTTCTCACAGCTTAGCATAGGCCATGTGACGTCACGTTCATCGGTCAAGTGGCCTAGGCACAGCTCAGCCCAATTGAAGTGAGTGGGGCTGAACTGAGATACCATGCACAGTCACTATACTGTGTATAGTGCTCTGCTTGGTGAGCAGAGAGAAGGCAGTGGCACCAGGGGCGTAGCTAAAGGCTCATGGGCCCTGGTGCAAGAGTTCAGCTTGGGCCCCCCTTCCCTCAATATGCTTTGTGGCAAGGGAAGCATTCGTGCTACCTGAGGCAAAAATTGAAAACAGCACCTCCCCATGAAAAATACTCAGAACCAGACAGGGGCGGATTGGCCATAGACCTTACAGGGAAATTTCCCGGTGGGCCGATGCTTATGGGGCCTCATGAGCCCTCCTCACGGCAGGCTAGTGGAAGTTTTTTTGGGGATGTATTTTGTGCTGCTTCTGGCAGTATTATGTGATGGACTGTGGTATTTGGCTCTGTTGGGGTAGTATAATGTGCTGCAATATGGTATTTGCTGGCCCTGCCTTCCATCAATTTGGACCCGACTACAAAAAACGGGGCCACTTTTAGTATTTTTTCCAGGGCCACTTTAAGTTCCCAGTCCACCCCTGGAACCAGAAAGTATGTCAATACTGATATGCTGTTACAGTGAAGGCCCATGGCCACTGCTTCTTGTCTCACTGGTTCAGAGTTTCTGTATTCTGGCGGCGCAGACCTGCCCTTCTCTTCCCAGTAGTCCAGAGGCTGGAGTTGTTCTGTCCGTCCATGCAGACTGCGGCCTGCTAGCCGGCTAGGCCTCTCTTCCCTATGTCCATATGGTGCAGGCTCTCCCTCCAGCTTTTATAGGGCAAGAGCATATGCACCCTAATCAGTCCCAACCTTTAGCTGACTATCTTGGGGTACTTAAAGGGAACCTGTCGGCTCTGAAACACCCTCCAAACTAGAGTAAGCAGTGTATTAGTGTAAGTGAGTCCGGTTTATGTAATTTGTATCTTCATACTCACTTGAATTCTGACTCTGTGCTCTGAACAAACCAGCAGTAAAATGCACTCAGTGGACTCCAGTGCTCACTCACATAATGGAGAGGACTCAAAGAAGAGTCCTCTCAATGTATTTTATTGCCGGTTTGTGGGAGCACAGCGTCAGAATGGAAGTGAGTATGAAGATAAAAACTTACATAAATCGGATTTAGCATCACTTACACTATATACACCGCTTACTCTAGTTCAGGGGGGTGTTTCGGAGCTAACAGGTTCCCTTTAAGGCACCTTTCCCATGTGGGAGGGTGCCTGAGCAATAGATTCCATAGCTTGCTAAATTATTGTTAAGGTGTGCTGTCTCTGTTTGTCTGCCCATGTACTGACTTTCTGTCCATTCACTGGATTTTTGACCCTCTGCCACCTGACCTGTACCTAATCTCTGTATTGACCCTTCGCTACCCGCTCTGATCTCAGACTATTTACCATATAGTGCACACTCTGCTTGCCCTGATCTTGGCCTGTCCTGACTACAACTTTGCCTGACCCCTCGTGTGTCTGTGGCCCTCTTGGGTTAGCCGTCAATCATATAGAGATAACATCACGATACAGGGACATGAAGTTAATCACTGTCCACAGCTGAAATGGTCACATTTCCTTGTGTTGAAAGGTCATAACTACCATAGCGGCAGACCATGCGACTGCTATGGGGCCCAGGCCAAGAGGGGGACCAGTCTTAGTTGGGAATAATCTCCTCTTCTCCTGGAGGTGAAGCAACAACTTTTAGCAAACGAGGCAGTGGAAAAATGGCCCAAGGGTCATTAAAAGGGGTTTAGGTGGAAAACCTTCTGTCCTGTGTGGGGGGCCTGGTTTGATCCTTGCTATGGGCCCTTAGTTCTCTATGTACACCACTGCATGTAACTACATGCATACTGCCTGAATATATGATGGAAGGATACTCTTGTGGCATGTCAGGCCAATTATCTCCTAAAGACATGGTGGGGGTGTACACACACTGTGGGCATTTCCCAACTTATACTTTGTAAATAGGGAAAATGAGGTATGTAGACAAAGGACAAGTTGACACTTGGCAATATTTTGTCCAAAAGTGGTGTAGCTAATGGAGATAATTAATTTACCGTATGGCCCATGGTCATAAGTAGCCAAAATGGGCCCACTTTAATAAGCAGATACTAATTGGTTACCAAGTCTCAGTCAGCCACGTCCACTTCAGCAGGCCATAGACGTGAGATGACAGCTGGCCAAACTGGCCAATTTCCTGCATGTCAGCCAATAATTGGCCATGATCATTTCTGCAGGTGACTGCAATCTGTAGAAACTTTGTTGGATTTTTTTTTAGCCACCAAATGGTAAAGAGCGTGTAGGTCATGTGTAATATAAGTTTGTCAAGAAGAAATGCCCTTTCTAAATGTTCCTCAGGTCTGCAAACCCAAAGGACTTACAATACTTTGGTTCAAAAGTCCAACTGTAAGTAGCACAGATTTGTACATAGCGACGAAAGCTACTTAACAAAACTTTGGTGTTAATTTTTGCATGAAAACACCATCTGCTTGACATACTAAGCCTGGAATCTCCTATAGTCTGGGTATGCTTAATATGATATCCAGAGGTCAAACAAGAGGTTTAATTCCTTGCCCTACTACTTAAAGGGCTTAGACACTGGCGCACAAATATTCTCACTTCAGACTGCTGAGTCTACCTATCTAATATCTATCTATCTATCTATCTATCTATCTATCTATCTATCTATCTATCTATCTATCTATCATTTAAAGCAATAATTACTGGTATGCAACACAACTTTTCCTTTCCGCTGGATCAACCCTGAACTGTTGTCAACAGTTGTAAACACTCAGCCTATAGAAAAGATTCATTATGTGAAGGTATTTTGTTTCCAAGCAAGAATCATAGCTGTGGTGTTGGTATATAATATGAAAGAAAAATGAAAGAAAAATGAAAAGAAAAATGTGGAGTCTTAATTTGAGTCCCGAAAAAATAGAGAATTTACAAATCAAGAGTCTCAACAAAAAATACTGAAAATTTCTAATACAGGTCACTGGGAAATTTTGTTAACATGTTCATAGATATACATATATTCACTGCATTTGGATATCAGTATGCAAAGATACTATGTAGCAAACTAGAGTCCATATAGTGGCCATCCCAGGATTAATATGATATTCTACTTGACAGAAATATTCCCAGAAAGGAGATAAATCACAAAGTTTTCCCCTTCTGGGACTACAAGAAAATTTAGACTAGCAATTCATGTTCACAGGTGCATATCCATAAAGCAAGCATACCCAAAAACAATAAAAATATGGCAGCACAACATTTCACATGCAAACAGTAGAACTAAGGAATGGGGATTATTATAAATTAAAGTGGTATTATACCTACTAGAAATGAAAAAATAGAAGCTCTTTGCGCACATTTTTGATTAAACGTGTGTCGGCCCCATTAACTAGGACCCATCTGCCAGGAATCAGTTGTAACATGTAGGGAAACCAGGCTGTACTGTAAGTGTTCATAATCTCTGCACTACAGGAAGAAACTGAGCATTTGGGCAGTCCCCAGTGAAATCAGTTGCCTGTGCAAGTTAGGACAGGGCAGGCCCCTCCAAAGCAAGACATGCTCTTGGTTACTCCTCTCCACTCTGGTCGAAAGATGAGGTTCCTGAGAGAGAGCTCACCACCTTAGAATTTCCAAATATATGGTATATAAAATATGTTTTTTAACCTGAATAACCACTTTAAAACAGCAAAACTTGCACTTTCTGACTACATTTGAGATGGGCAGGACAAGGAATAGGTACAATGATAGCTAGCTTCTTGTGGGGAATAACTACATGGTGCTTGCTTTGTCCCAACCATTTCCTGTCTTTGCATGCCCCATAACTAAGAGAGGAATAAACGGTCTAAATTTCTATTTTGGGGTTTTCACTATTGAAATAAAAGAGGAAAAACACCACAAAAACATCAACTGGAGTGTGTTGTAGTTCCCGACAAGAGATACAGTATTTTTGTCGCCAGCATTTAGTGTGTAGAATATGTTTTAATGTGAATTCAAAGTTTGGAGAATAAATAGGC
>ONZH01000887.1:0-18823 GCA_900303285.1 Rhinella marina
GCTACAGATGGATCTGGATAGACTGGAGGCTTGGGCAGAGAAGGGGCAGATGAGGTTTAACACTGACAAATGTAAGGTTATGCACATAGGAAGGATTAATGCAAGTCACCAGTACATACTAAATGGTAAAACACTGTGTAACACTGACATGGAAAAGGACCTAGGAATTTTAGTGAATAGCAAACTAAGCTGTAGAAACCAGTGTCAGACAGCTGCTGCCAAGGCCAATAAGATAATGGGTTGCATCAAAAGAAGCATAGATGCCCATGATCATAGTCCTGCCACAGGGATGCAGGTACCAACATGCATGCTAAGCCCACTCACTTCCCCTGGTGCCCCACGGCAAAGGCAGAGTGGACCCAGCATGCATGTGGAACCAACACTCCCTGAATTTAATGGTGGCCATTAAGGCACACAACAGGTAGGAATTAGTGTTAGGTTCCCATCTTAAAGAGATCGCCTTGACGTGTGGCAGATGGGCCCAAATAATTTTGTACAAAATGTATTTGCCAAGAATCTCAATTTCAAGAATCTCAGACCAGTCCTCTAAACTCCAAAAATTGTGGTGCTTCTACCATACGAATCACAACACAAAAAGTGTTCAAAGTAGAAAAAGAAAAAAATCACAGGTGGCACTCACCAATGGCATAAAATCTTCTTTATTTTCAACGTGGATGAACAAACACAGGCTAGGGGACGGGCAGCATACAGTGCAGGCACCAACAAGCCATGGCGACGGTCGTTTTGCGCGTCAGCGCTTCCTCTGGCCATGAGTACGCTGGAGTATTCGCTCCAGCTATATACGTAGGGCTACCTAAGTGGCGCTCGCAACTGACGTCATGGAAGCCCAGCGTATATTTTTGCAAACTTTTGTGCGAACAAAAGCAATATGCGAATACAATGTGAATAAATTCGTACGTACATTCACAGAAAAACCCCGAGGTCATTTTTAGCGTTCAGACCTAACGGGCCCATAGCAGCGGAGCGAATAATACATTTGGCCTCTTCTCTCAATAGCACTAAATGTCTATCTCCCCCTTGTGGTGGATTATTGATTACTACAAAACCGGCAAACCTTAAGACTGTAATGTCTACTTTATGCTCAGATCACACATGTTCTATAAGTCGGGGGCACCCCCTCCCTGTAGTAATGGAGTTTAAATGTTCTCTAAAACGATCGCATAGACTTCTAATGGTTTTGCCGATGTAGAATCTACCACATACACAAAGGATGAGATAGACAACAAACTTGCTTTTGCAGGTAATCAACGTATTAGCTTTATGTTCAATACCACCGAAAGACAAAAAGCTCCACTGAGGGTTGTATCTACAGTAATTGCAATTACCGCATTTGCGGTTACCCTTGGGAACCCAGTTTCTGAGCCATGTTTCTGGTTGGGGTTCAACATAACGGCTTCTAACTAGCCTATCTTTTATAGTGTGGCTTCTCCTATAGGCTATCAAGGGTTGAGAACCCTTAATATCTTCCAATCCCTCACCTCTCTCCACCATGTCCCAATTGTCATTTATGACTTTGTGGATCTTATCTGCCATAGGGCTAAATTAAAAGGAAAAAACAAAGCGTTTTTTATCGTCCTTTTTGACATTTTTCCTTTTATCGGGACTTTCAAAATCCGAGGGTGTTGCAAGCCCCCGTAGAAGAGGCACGTATCATGGCTTCTTTCAGCAAGTCTGTAGGATAACCCCTTTTGATTAATCGTTTTCTAAGATCCCAGGTTTGCTTTCTGTAGCTTTCATGGGTACTATTAATTCTCCTTAGTCTAACGAATTGCCCATAAGGGACATCCCCATTACGCTAAGGGGATGATAACTTGCAAAATGTAGGAGCGAGTTGGTGGCCATGGGCTTGCGAAAACCCTCGGTCACCAACTCATCCCCATGTGTCATTACATGGACGTCTAGAAATTCTAGGCTACTTCCTCCAAAATTGTGAGTAAATCTCATATTAATCTCGTTTATACGGTTGAGATATTCTACAAATTGTTCGAATAGTCTTGCTGTTCCAGACCATACTATAAAAATATCATCTATAAATCTGAGGTATAATTGAATATAAGATATGAAGGGGTTTTGAATTGAGTAAACATATTTATCTTCTAACCCAGCAAGATATAGGTTCGCAAAAGTACATGTGACAGGTGTACCCATTGCTGTTCCGAACTTTTGCCTATACCACTTGTTCCCAAACTTAAATGTGTTTTGTTTTAATATCAGACCTAGTGCTTCCCTTATAAAATTAATAAAGGTGTCACTTTTATTTGTCTGTCCCAGTATACCTACAACTACCTCAATCCCTGCTTCCTGAGGGATACCAGTGTATAGGCTCTCCACATCTAGTGACACTAGGTGGAAGTCCTCCCGCCACTGGAATGACTTAAGGGCCAGGAGTAAATCCCCCATGTCCCTAAGATGGGAGGGTATGGTTTACAGCAAAGGTCTAAGTAGCCAATCTATGTATTTGGATAGAGGCTCCGTCACTGACCCAATCCCGGAGACAATCGGTCTCCCAGGGGGTCGGGTCAGTGACTTGTGGATCTTAGGTAGAAAATACCAACTAGGTCTAGTTGGGTATGGGGGGGGATCAATTTCTCGGCTTTTTTCCTAGAGAGAAAATTCAACTCTACATACTTGTGTAACAGGCTGCGCAGTTGAGATTGTATTCTAAGCGTAGGTTCTATTTTCAAGATCTCATAAACATTACTGTCTCCAAGCTGTCTCTCAGTCTATTCTACATAGTATTTTCTTGTCATAAGAACCACATTACCCCCCTTGTCCGCCGGCTTGACAATTATGTCACTTTGAGACTTCAACCACTTTAGAGCTTTCTCTTCTCCTGTATCAATATTCTTTTTAACTGAAGGATATGTCAAAGCTTTGACTCCTTCTAATACTTTGTGGTAAAAGATGTCTATACTACTACCGGCGGGCAAGGGGGGACAAAATGTGGAACCGACGCCTCCCGTGAATTCTCCCTGAGGCATATCACTTGTGGCATTCTGCACATCTGCGCCTATCATCCATTCTATACAAGATATTTCAATAGGATTGAAATTAGCTTATGTACTAAAACCTAAAGGTCCTATACTAGCTGGGGAATCTCCCTCTTTTCTCTCATTTTTAGATGTTGGTATATTTTTAAACAACCTATTCAGATTTAATTTACGCACTGCTTTAAATAAATCAGTTTAGAAAAAAACAGGATCAAATTGTTCACAATCTGGTGGAAGGTCTAGTCCTGTTAAATTGATGACAAAATTTTGTTTTACATCGTCCTCTTCCTCCTCTATTATCGTCTCCAAGACACTTGTTTCCTTTTTGAACCTTGTTTCATCTTCATTTTTCTTCCTTCTTCTGCCCCTCCTGATGCTTTTTCTAAAGGGGCTCTTTCAATTCCGCTACTAGTTGGGTTTATAGTGGATGTAGTAGATGTGTCTTCAGAGAGGCTGGAGTCTGAGTCAGTGGTCCAATAGTCACTTTTCTGACGGCGAGGAATACGTTTTCTCCTCTGTTTCTTGTTATGCCAATCAAAGACATGCCCCAAGTCAAAATCCTGTTTATCTCTTAGGAATTTGTCACGTTTTTTTTTCTTTAATCTCTGCTTGGATTATTGTTCGCTTTTTGTCTAATCGTTTATTTAGGGATTGTAGTTGAGACTCTGTCAAGTGTGTTTTTAGTTCCATTTTTACTTTCTCTAGTTCCTCCTTAAGGCTAGTGTGTTCCTTTTCATAGTAACATAGTAACATAGTTTGTAAGGCCAAAAAAAGACATCTGTCCATCCAGTTCAGCCTGTTTTCCTACAAGTTGATCCAGGGGAAGGCAAAAAAACCCCCTGTGAGGTAGAAGCCAATTTTCCTTACTTTAGGGGGAAAAATTCCTTCCCGACTCCAGTCAGGCAATCAGAATAACTCCCTGGATCAACGACCCATCTCTAGTAACTATAACCTGTAATATTATTACCCTCCAGAAATACATCCAGGCCCTTCTTGAACTCTCTTAGTGAACTTACCATCACCACCTCCTCAGGCAGAGAGTTCCATAGTCTCAGTGCTCTTACCGTAAAGAATCCTCTTCTATGTTTATGTACAAACCTTCTTTCCTCCAGACGCAGAGGATGTCCCCTCGTCACAGTCACAGTCCTCGGGATAAATAGATGATGGGAGAGATCTCTGTACTGACCTCTGATATATTTATACATAGTTATTAGATCTCCCCTCAGTCGTCTTTTTTCTAAAGTGAATAACCCTAATTTTGATAATCTTTCTAGGTACTGTAGTCCACCCATTCCAGTTATTACTTTAGTTGCCCTCCTCTGAACCCTCTCCAGCTCTGCTATGTCTGCCTTGTTCACAGGAGCCCAGAACTGTACACAGTACTCCATATGTGGTCTGACTAGTGATTTGTAAAGTGGCAGGACTATGTTCTCATCATGGGCATCTATGCCTCTTTTGATGCAACCCATTATCTTATTGGCCTTGGCAGCAGCTGTCTGACACTGGTTTCTGCAGCTTAGTTTGCTGTTCACTAAAATTCCTAGGTCCTTTTCCATGTCAGAGTTACCCAATGCTTTACCATTTAGTATGTACTGGTGACTTGCATTATTCCTTCCCATATGCATAACCTTACATTTGTCAGTGTTAAACCTCATCTGCCACTTTTCTGCCCAAGCCTCCAGTCTATCCAGATCCTGCTGTAGCAGTGCACTGTCCTCCTCTGTGTTAATTACTTTACACAGTTTAGTGTCATCTGCAAAAATTGATATTTTACTGTGCAAGCTTTCTACAAGATCATTAATAAATATATTGAAGAGAATAGGACCCAATACAGACCCCTGTGGTACCCCACTAGTGACAGTGACCCAATCTGAGTATGTACCGTTAATAACCACCCTCTGTTTTCTATCACTAAGCCAGTTACTTACCCACATACAGACATTTTCTCCCAGGCCAAGCATTCTCATTTTGTATACTAACCTTTTATGTGGTACCGTGTCAAACGCTTTGGAGAAGTCCAAATATACGACATCCATTGAGTCGCCGCGGTCAAGTCTGGAACTTACCTCCTCATAGAAACTGATTAAATTGGTTTGACATGACCGATCCCTCATGAAGCCATGCTGATATGGAGTTATTTGCTTATTTTCATTGAGGTACTCCAAGATAGCATCTCTCAGAAAACCTTCAAACAGTTTACCCACAACAGAAGTTAAACTTACCGGCCTATAGTTTCCAGGCTCTGTTTTTGGACCCTTTTTGAATATTGGCACCACAGTATAGTCAGTATAGAGTCCTTAAATATCAGAAATAAGGGTCTGTCGATTACATTACTTAATTCTCTTAGGATACGGGGGTGTATGCCATCCGGTCCTGGTGATTTGTCTATTTTAATATTTTTAAGACGTTGCTGCACCTCTTCCTGGGTCAGAGAGGACACTTTTTAAAGGGGAATTTACTTTTATACTCTGCATTTCATCAGACATTTTATTTTCCTCAGTGAATACAGTGGAGAAAAAGTTATTTAGTAGCTTCGCTTTCTCCTCATCGCTCTCTGCTACTCCCCCCTCATTACTCTGTAAGGGGCCGACAACTTCAGGTTTATACCTTTTAGTATTTATATAATTGAAGAACATTTTAGGGTTAGTTTTACTCTCTTTGGCGATTAATCTCTCGGTCTCTAGTTTGGCTGTTTTTATGTGTCTTTTACATATTCTATTTTTTTCCTTATAGTTTTTCAATGTTTCCTCACTCCCCTCCTGTTTTAGTGATTTAGATGCTTTCTTTTTGTCATTTATTGCTTTCTTTACAGTTCTATTTATCCACATTGGTTTTTTCTTGTTTCTTATTATTTTATTCCTATATGGTATGTACCTCTTACAATTAGATATTAGGATGCTTTTAAAAATATCCCATTTTGTGGCTGTATTTTTATTTTTGAGGACTTTGTCCCAGTTAGTTAGGCCTATGGCCTCTCTTAGTTGGCTAAATTTAGCTTTTTTGAAGTTTGGTATTTTTGTTCCTCCCTGAAGAAACGCTCTTTTGAATGACAATTGGAAGGTTATTATGTTATGGTCACTGTTTCCCAGGTGTCCCCCAACCTGCACACCTGTTGTTCTGTCAGGTCTATTGGTTAATACTAAGTCCAGTATGGCCGTCCCTCTAGTGGGGTCCTGAACCAGTTGGGAAAGGTAATTGTCTTTGGTTATTTCCAAGAACCTGTTTCCTTTATGAGATGTACAGGTTTCAGTTTCCCAGTCTATATCTGGGTAGTTAAAGTCCCCCATAATAACAACCTCATTATGATTTGCCGCCTCATCTATTTCATTTAGAAGTAGATTTTCTGTGGTCTCTGATATATTGGGTGGTTTATAATAAACCCCTATTAGTATTTTATTATTGTTTTTGGCTCCATTTATTTCTACCCACAGTGACTCCACATCTTTATGTCCCTCACTTATATCTTCCCGGAGTGTGGGCTTTAGGCATGACTTTACATAAAGGCAGACCCCTCCCCCTCTCCGGTTTTGACAATCCTTTCTAAAAAGATTGTAACCCTGTACATTAACTGCCCAGTCATAGCTATCATCCAGCCATGTCTCAGTTACTCCCACTATGTCATAGTCCTCCTCACACATCACTAATTCCAGTTCACCAGTTTTATTAGCTAGGCTTCTGGCATTAGTGTACATACAATTAAGAGGTTGATGTATATTTCTTACCCTACACCTTTCCTTCTGATCTGTTCTAGTTCCTCCTTCCATTCCTCCCCCAGTTCCATTACCTTGCCCCAGGTCTCTATCTGCACTATCTTCCCCTCCTATAATGTAGTTACCCTCCCCCCAGTTTCATTTCTCTTTAACACAGACTCCAAGATTCGTGCTGAGAACTCCAAGTGCATACTTTGCCACTCAGCTATAAACTCTGCATCTTCCTGGAATTGTAGTATTTCTTTATAAACTTGCAATCCACGTGGTATTCTGTTACTTTCTTTATAAGATTTTAAGGAACTCACTGTCCAAAAAGAGTGGACTTCTCGCTCAGCTAACTGATACACCCGTGATTCAAGTGCTTTAGTGCTTAATGTTTGCAAAAGTCCTTTTGGTTGCACTGCATGAAGTATGCGTCCGCCCTTCTCTGCCTTCAATAAGGCTTGGTCTGAACTCTTCAGTCGTAGTATCCATATTTGATTCTATTGTTCAAGACACTTTTAAGTGTGCTCTACCCCTTTAAATAGCACAGTCCATATAAATTAAGAAAAGAGAATCCAGAGTTCATATAAGGGTGGCACTTGTCATCGTAATTCTCACGATTTCACCTTCTTTGTGTGGTGCCAAATCATTAGAAGTATAGGTATGCATATGCTCATACCACTTTCACAATGAGACCAGCACACAAGTTGGTTTCATGGAAAATACTTCACATCCCCCAACCAAGAGGCAGTTTATTAAAGAGACAGTCACTTATATAGTAGGTATGACATAGACAAAAAGGGGTGTTACTTAAGCAGAGTGATTGGTTCTTTGACACAAGGGTGTAGTTCAGCAACTTCAACACTAAGTTCATTGGTTAATTTGAAAGAGGCAAATTAACATTCCAACCTCCCCCCTACAGAGATCTTGAAACCATAAAACAAAGAGAGTGTTCACGTGACTCACATAGCTAATTAGCTGCCATCTAGTGGTCAAAGACGAGTAGTACAGGCTTTACACAATATATATAGAAACTTATCTCTCACACACTACTTTTATGTGTCCTAATGTACGTTATTTGTGTTTGCAGAGTGCTGCTGCATTGTGTTTTTTTCCTTACTCTAAGCTCAGTGGCCACTTCTGTCTGAGAACATCCTGCTTGAAGCCTCGCAATGGCGATGTACTGTTGATCAGTTGTTACGTGTCATCTTGGTTCCATAATGTCAAACTGTGAACAGCTTGATGAGGAGGACTGTTTCAATACCAATTCTAATAGAACCGGGATATTTATTGGGTGATTCATGGATCAAACATGTGAATTTTGCTTTTAAGCTCTGTGAGAAGGTGACAGGTAAAATACTGGAGGGTCGCTTTATCTCCCCCAGGTTCCTCACATATGTGTGATGAGTGAGGTTAGAACTAAAGCCGGTCGGTAGCAAAGCCTCAGCTGTGAGAAGGCATTTCTATATTAACCCCTTCTCATCCCACAGCAGGAAAGAGCCTTCAGGCACAGGTGGGATCTAGGCCTCATTACAGGCCTATAAAGCCTAACCAGACCTGAGTCCTGGGAGTTGACTGTGGAAGAGTGGAGGAGTCAGGTTCGGTCTTCAGACGGTCTGCTGGTGAGAGACCAGAGCTACTGTTGCTGTCATTTTTGCCTTTTTATGTTCCCGTTTTGCCCTGAAGGAAGGCTTGTTTTGTTTGGACTGTGTTTGCTAAAATAAACGAACAGGGCTAAAACCCTGTTTACACCTGCAATTTTGTGTTTGTCTCTGACTGTCTGGGTCAACAGCAGCTACCTCTGAGCTTACATCCCCCACAGCTCCTTGTTAAAGAACAGGAAGTTGTGCAAAAAGTACTGAAACATTGAACAGTTGGACATGTGCATTCAAAAGTTTAGAGAAGTTCACATTAAGTTCACCTGTCAAGGTTAAAGTGCATTTTAGGTTCATCCTGAAATTTCACCCAAAAGCCAAATATCCCTAACTTTTTGTGAGTTGTGTATGTCTAGCTTATACAGGAATTATGCATATTCTATATATCAATGCATCTACTGAATTATATGTGCTTCTAAGGCCTCATTCATATTTCTATGTTCATTTGACACCCTTGGAAAGATCCATTTGTGTTTCATCTGTTAAGATGTCCGTAAAGAATCCGTTTTTGGTCCATGTGTTAAATGTTTTTGACAGACACTGCTCAGCTAAAAATTAATTTTCAAAGCATCTCTTACCAATGGTCTGTGAAACACTGACACCCATCCATGTTGTATCAATGGTTTTTCATGGACCCATATAGTTCAATGAACGTGTTTAGTTCACATCATGGACAAAAGTAGTGCATGTCTCTAACATGTGTTGTCTGTGGAAAATGCGGTGTATTTACTACATATGCATTGCATCCATTCCCTGTCAAAGAAACATAGGGGATTCAGTATATACCTGTATATATGAAATATACGTTCATTCCAATGTAAAATATGCATTAATCTTGTTCATTCCCCGTTTAAGCACAGCAAATTCAGTATACATCTTTTTTTTTTTCCTTAAAATTTTTTTATTTTAAGCAATTCTTATTAATATACAATAAATATTCATCTGGTCCACATAATTTACATTCATCTTTTTAAAAACAATATATAATTTTTCCATCATGATTCCATACCCTCACCTCCCCCCCCTCCCATCTGGTCGGCTAGGCTTGCCCATCCATTTAAGTATATGCAGTGTCCTTCCAATAATTCTCCCAATCTAGCATCCTCTCCTTAATCCTCTTCTCTGATTTCTTATTACTAGCTTTTATACCTTCATACAACAACAACCTATCCACCGTTCCTTTCCAATTCGGGATTGAAGGGGCAATGTTATCCATCCATTTCCGCGCAATTATTAGTCTTGCAGCAAAAACATTTTATAAACTATTCCTTTTCTTATTATATCACCATTATACTCACTTACATCCCCCAGTATAGCACATTGATATCTTTTTTCTATTCTGCCACCATATATCTTTTCAACTATATCAAATATTCTATCCCAAAATTCCTTTTTTTTTTCCACACTCCCACCATATGTGCTCTAAGTCCGCCCCATCCATTCTACAAATATTACACCTATCCGTTTCTTTTCTCCTCATCTTAACTAATTTGTCTGGTGCATAGTATAACCTGTGAATAATAAAAAACTGTATCACCTTATGTGAATTATCTACCAGATATTTATCAATATTAATAAATATATCTTTCCAAAATTCATCCTTCTGTCTACCAATTTTACTTTTCCACTTCCCTCTTGTTTTACACCCTATAAACATTTCCCTAGAATAATTTACTATCTTATATACTTTTGACATTATTTTCTGGCTTCTCCCATTCATCCCCTTTAATTCCATTACAACTTTTGACCCCTCTGTCCAAAAAACCTGTTTATCCTCTGTGGCTTGGACTGCACTCTTAATTTGCATATATCTAAGTGAACATACTTGTGTCCTATTCTCTTCTTCTAATTAGTTTTTAACCTCTCGCCCCCCCAAAAAAATGTTCTATCGTGTATAACCCTTTACTACTCCAATACTTATAGTCCTGTATTTTTGCTATTTCTAGAAATTTTTATTTCGAAATAACGGAGTGAATGGTAGTGAGTTTTTTGTTCCCGTCACCTTTTTAATCTGTCTCCATGTTTTATATAGAGCTTTGACTATTGGGTATTCTCTCAATTCGCCCCTATTTTCTCCCTCTAGTACCATGAATATATCATCTGCAATTTCATGTTCTTCTACTGTTTTCCTAAGCCCTTCTATTTCCTGCCATTTTACCATATTCATCACCTGGGAGGCTAAATAATAAGAAAAAATATCAGGGATCGCTAGTCCTCCTTTTTCCACTGGCAGGGTCATTACCTCTAGCTTTATCCTCACCCTTTTTCTGTTCCAAATCAGTTTGTTGATTAGTCTACCCACTTTTTTTTAAATATCTCCTATTTCACCCACACTGGGGAGCTACCCATCACATGAAGGATCTGGGGAAGTAATACTATCTTTATTAATCCAATTTTATCAGCTCTTGTTAATGTTACTTTATTCCATACATCTATTTTATTCTTAATTTTCTGGAGCAGTGGAATTATATTAGCCCTCATATAATCTTCGGGATCCGCCGTGATGTTTATGCCCAGATATTTCATACCTCCCTCCTTCACCACCTGTATATCTTCTCTCTCAATCTTTACATTGGGATCGAGTGGTAATAGGACAGTTTTCTGCCAGTTGATTTTTAATCCTGACAAAGCCCCAAACTCTTCCACCTCATTTATAATATAGTCTAAGCTTTTCCTAATCTCCCTTATGTACAGCAGTATATCATCTGCATACATCGAAATTTTGTCCCCTGTCCCCCCACTCCAAACCCCCTCAATTTTTCATCCATCTTTAATCTCCTTGCCAGAGGCTCAATGGCAAAGGCAAAGAGTAGGGGGGACAGAGGACATCCCTGTCTCGTTCACCTCTGCAATTTAAACCAGTCAGACGTTTTACCGTTACACACTATCCTTGCTTGCGGGCATCTATAAATAATTTTTATCCACTCTATAAATGTATTTCCAATATTAAATTCCTCCAGCACCCTCCAGAGGAAAGTCCACTCCACGCTGTCAAAGGCCTTCACCGCGTCCAGTGACAGTATGGAGTGGCCCCCCTCCGGACAGCCCACCTGGATATTAAAGTGGGTCCTAAAGATATTATCTCTTATCGATCTCCCTGCTATAAATCCCCTCTGCTCTTGTCCCACTAGCTCTTCCATCAATTTCCCTAACCTAAGGGCCAGTATTTTAGCCAATATTTTAACATCTGAATTAATCGTATTCTCTAGACTGCGAATTAAACGTATTCTCTAGACTGCGGCTAGTGTATCGCACACCTCACAATTGTTCACTGGACTGTAGTTTATATAATTGAGTGAAAAAAATTATTCTCTAGACTGCGGCTAGTGTATCACACACCTCACAATTGTTCACTGGACTGTAGTTTATATAATTGAGTGAAAAAAACGTATTCTCTAGACTGCGGCTAGTGTATCACACACCTCACAATTGTTCACTGGACTGTAGTTTATATAATTGAGTGAAAAAAAACGTATTCCCTAGACTGCACTACAGATCCCAGCAAGCCAAGGTACAGCAGCAGCAAAAATGAGTACTGAGAGGACTTTGGGCAATTTCATTGGGCTCTGTGTGGACCATGTGCTGTCCCCTTTCTGCCACCAGTGCACAGTGTGCAGCCAAGATGGCGGTAGCTGCACTACAAGTCCCAGCCAGCAGCCGAGAGGAGGACAAAAAAGATAGTCGTTGTAGCCCTTACAAGGAGCGTTGGGTTTTTTGTGGATGATTCCTGCCTAACCAGATTCTAATTTCACTCCCTAACAGTGTGCAGCCAAGATGGCGGTCGCTGCACTACAAGTCCAAGCCAGCAGCCAGGAAGAGACCAAAATAAAAACGTGCTTGTAGCCTTTAGAAGGGCTGTTGGGTTCTTTGTGGGCAATTCCTGCCTCACCAACAACTAAATTCAGGCCCTAACACTCTCCCTGACAGACAGCAGCTCTATCCCTAATCTCATGCAGACGGTGTATGACGCGAGCAGCGCGGGACCAGATTCTTATATTCCCAGGTCATCTGATCTGGCCAGCCAATCCCTGCTATCGACTTGTAGGGGCCCCACGTGATGCTAGGAGGTACCAAAGACTCTCCTGCATGTTGATTGTCTGAAAAAAGGCGGCTAACATGCAGGAAGAGGAAGTTGCCATTTCCTCGAGGATCGCGATATGCTCGTCTGAGTAGCGAGCATATGCGAATACCCTAATGCTCGAACGAGCACCAAGCTCGGACGAGCATGTTCGCTTATCTCTACTCGTGACATATTGTACTTCATGACAGTGGTAAATTTGAGTCAATATAAATCACCTTTATTTATAAAAAAAAATCCTTAATTTATAGAAAATTTTGAAAAATTTGTAATTTTCAAAATTTTAATCTCTCTTCTTTTAAGGAAGATAGTGATTCCTCAAAAAATTGTTATTGCTTTATATTTCCCATATGTCTACTTTATGCTGCCATCATTTTGTAGAAGTCATTTTATTTTTTGGGGACGTTAGAAGGCTTCGAATTTTAGAAGCAATTCTTAAAATTTTTAATAAATTTTCCAAAACCATTTTTTTAAGGACCAGTTCAATTCTGAAGTCACTTTGTGGGGCTTACATAATAAAAACCACCATAAATGACCCCATTTTAGAAACTACACCCCTCAATGTTTTCAAAACTGATTTTACAAACTTTGTTAACCCTTTATGTATTCCACAGGATTTAAAGGAAAGTGGAGATGACATTTCTAAATTTCACTTTTTTGGCAGATTTTCCATTTTAATCCATTTTTTCCTGTAACACATCAAGGGTTAATAGCCAAACAAAACTCAAAAACTATTACCCTGATCCTGAGATTTACAGAAAAACTCCACATGTAGTGTAAACTACTGTATGGGCTCACGGCAGGGCGCAGAAGAAAAGATGCGCCAGATGGTTTTAGGAGGGCAAATTTTGCTGGACTGGTTTTTAGACACCATGTCCCATTTGAAGCCCCCCTGATGCACCCCTACAGTAGAAACAACCAAAAAGTGCCCATATTTTGGAAACTAAGGGATAAGGTGACAGTGTTATTGATGCTATTTTGGGGTACATATGATTTTTGATCGCTTTATATTATGCTTTTTGTGAGGCAAGGTAACCAAAAATGGCTGTTCTGGCACAGTTTTTATTTTTTGTTTTTGACACTGTTCATCTGACAGGTTAGATCATGTGCTACTTTTATAGAGCAGATTGTTACGGATGCAATGATATCAAAAATGTCTACTTTGTTTGTTTGTTTCGGTTTTACATAATAAAGCATTTTTGAAAAAAAAAATATTTTTGTGTCTCCATTTTCTGAATGCCATATCTTTTTTAATTTTATTTTTATTTTTTGGCGATTATCTCAGGTAGGGCTCATTTTTTGCAGAATGAGGTGACGGTTAGATTGGTACTATTTTGGGGGGCATACGCCCTTTTGATGGCTTGGTGTTGTACTTTTTGTGATGGTAGGTGACAAAAAACTCAGACCCACTTGGTTCTTTAAGATCCAGTGGGTCTGGTGGCTCTATAATACTGCAGTACACTGTATAGTGTACTGCAGTGTATTTTGATTTATAGTAAGCTTGATCAGGCTCCTACCTTTAGCAGGAGCTTGATCAGGCTTAGCTATACCATGTGAAATCGTCCGGTTGCCATGGTAACCATTGGGACGCTGCCACAGCAGAGCAGCTTCCCGATAGGAGGGGGAGGGAGCTTCCTCCCTCTCTTCTGGCCACACCATCGGTGCACTGCCAGCACACCACAGCGCCCGATGGGAGAAGGAGGGAGGGATCTCCCTCCCTGTTAACCCTTTCCATACAGCGGTCCCTATGGACCGCGGCATGGAAGGGGTTAAACGGCTGACATTGGTCCCAGCACTGATGTCGGCCGTTTGAAGCAGAGTGTCAGTGCCAGCAACTTTTAGGAGGATCTCATCCCCGCAGTCTCGGATTGCGGGGATCAGATCCTTTCAGACAGCATTAGGATGCTCTGATTGGCTAGTCTGAACAGACTAGCCAATCAGAGCGATTGCTGGCCCAGGACCGCCCTCATTAGTCTCGGGCCAGCTAGCTGAGACCCCTGGCTGTATGTAAGCAATAAGTATTGAGTCTGCCTCCACATCAGAGATAGTGGATGGAGTAGAGGGGGTACTTGTGGAGTCTGGATGGAAAGTAGGATGTACTGTAAATTGTGTGGGAGGCAGATTTAGTAGAGCACAGCTAGCCATAATCTCTTCACTAAAAACGGCTAAAAGAATGGTTGATGGTTTATTCTGGTTTGGGTGTTTAGTAATAGATTGTGAATTTGTTGCTCTAATAGCTGGGAAAAGAGGGGGTGTGTGGAATTCAGTGAGTGTCTTGTCAAGGTTTATGTGATTTGGTGTTTCTGTAACTGTATAATCTGATTGATGTGAAAACGCAGTGGTACTTGGTTTATTTACCCTTTTATGTTGTACTGTACCATTGCTGGTATTTTTGAATTGTGTAGATTTTTCGTGTTTGTTAGGCCGTTACGTGAATTATACCTGTTGCTATTTCTATAAATATTATTTTGAAGATGTTTATGATGAGGTTATGATTTACAGTGCCTTGCGAAAGTATTCGGCCCTGTAGAAGGAAGTGTGGGAGGTGATAGGATATGTATATATATGCATAGCATGATATATTCATTATGGATATGGTGGGGCCTTACATATAGCATGTGTATATGTGTATACCACATGTATGGTGCTGTATATTGGGTGCCCCTACGACCGGCCCCATGTGCCACATGCCCCTGGACCCTATGTGGCCCCACACGTCGTTGTATACAGCTTATACACAAAATTGGCCCCATATTTTATGCCCCATGTCTATATAATGTCCCCTGTTTATGCCCCATATTATGCCCCCTTTTATATAATAATTGCCCCTTTATATAATGTCCCCTTGGTTTCTGTTTATGCCACCTTAATATCCTCCAGGAAGTATAATAGATGCATGTGTACATGATCCCCAGTTATGTACATGTATTTATATACATGTCAGTACGCCAGGGTGCCCCCCCATAGCCCCAGGAAGATGGACAATGGCCATCTGCTGGGGATAGCTGGAGACATGGGACTGGACTAAATTAGTCCCAGTCCCAGGTACTTCAAAGGGACAGAAGATCGATATGATCTTCTGTCCCTTCTGTTAATTACCCTCAGCGCTGCTGGGGGCAATTAACAGGACAGGGAAGCAATAGGTTTCCCTGTCTCTGTCCGGCTCGTACCTCCGGGCGCTTGTAATTACAAGCGCCGGACATACAAAGCGCTCCCCAGGCGGAGGATCAAAGAGATCCTCCGCCTGGGAAACAGCGCGGGCCGGCGCGGTGACGTCATAGCGCGGGAGCACGGGAGCGAGCGCGACCGGGTTTAAATAACCCGATCGGGCTGCGCTCGGCAGTTGAGCCGTGCCTCCCCAGCAAGAAGACCCCCTGGAACAACCCCCTGGAGACGAGCAGCAAGCCCTGGAGCAACCCCCCCTGGATTGGCTGAGTATCCAGACTGCCCTAACCCCTGCAACCCTGAACCACCTCTGCCTGCAACCCCTGCTCCAGACCCTGCTCCAGACCCCTGCTCTGCCCTATTTTCCCTGCATTAACCCCTATTGCCCTGATTAACCCCTGCCCTATTGCTGCCCTGATCCACACTGCTGCCCTGTGGGACCCTGAACTGATTTTACCCCTGGTGCCCTGTATTAACCCCTGCTGCCCCCAACAACCCCTGCTGAATCCCTGCTCCCTCATTACCCCTGGTGCCCTGTATTAACCCCTTGCTGCCCTGTCCACCAACAACCCCTGCTAACCCTGCCTGCATTCCATATTGCCCCTGCCACAACCCCTGATTGGCCCCTTGAATTACCCCTACCCTACTGCAACCCCTTATCTCCCTGTTACAATTAACCCCTTCCCTGCCAAAACCCCTTGTTCTTATTGGACTGTAATTTAACCCTTTTGCTCCCTAGGGATAGTAATATAGATGCTGGGGGGGCTGCTATAAGTGTGTGTGTGTATTGCGAGTAAGTGACGTGTTGAGTTAAACGGTTGTGTAGTGTAGTTAGGATATGTACTTTTGTTAATAAATAATAATATTGTTATTAATTTATAATACAGTGTGCAGTGTTTATTGTTTTTTTTTTTTCAAATTTAAATGTTTATTTGGTTTTATATAACGTTTACAAACATGAATCCAATTCGCATAATGTATAAATAAAACATACATTGTCAGAATAATTCACAGAGAGTCGAGTCTGAATGATAAGAGTCATCTAGAGTTCAAAATGAACCTACGCAAACTGTAAAATGTACATGAAGCGAAAACAGAGAAAATTTTGACAATCTGAATGTCTAGAGGAAAGGGAGGGGGGGGAAGGGGGGGTATATCTAAGGACAAACCCGTCAGTATTAAGCATTTCTATAGCGCCCGAGTTCCGGTAAGTCTCCCATGGCTCCCATACCTTGAGGAAAAGGGCGTACTTTTGGGGAGTATGAGCAATCAGTTCTTCCATTCTTTTGGATAACATGACTTCCTCAAACCATTCTTCTAGGGTAGGGGGTATTGATGACTTCCAGTGACGCGGGATCACTGTTTTAGCAGCTTGGATAAGATATTTCAGTAGCGATTTCTTATAGGCCGGGACATTAAGGTCAAAGAGAGAGATAAGAAAAAGGCTTCCGAGAAGTTAGGTAATGGAAGCCAGTCATTTTTTGAACAAGCATGTGAATTGAGTCCCAGAAGGGTCGTAGGTTTTGGACAATGCCACCATACATGTAGTAGAGTGCCCTCTGCAGACCCACAGCGCCAACACCGGTCCGGAAACCGACGGAAACCATTTATGCAATACAGAGGGTACCCTATACATCTCGATAGGATCTTTATAACAAGTCTCTTGTGCCTTAGTGGCTAGGAGGGCCCTATGAGTAAAGGTAAAACTCGACGCCACTGAGCAGATGATATAGAAAGGTTTAAATTCTCTCTCCATTTTTTCACAAATGGAAGGGGTTGGGAATATTTTCTGTTCTAGCATAGCTTATATAGAAAGAGATGTCACGGAAAATCGCAGAGGGAGCAAGACAAGCCTTTTCAAAAGCTGTTAGGCTTTTGTCAGCTTGTGGGACCCACGTAAGGTGCTAAAAAATGTAGCAGCTGTGTGTATTCAAAGTGATGTTTTGGCAGAGGAGAAATTTTTGTTTTAGGAGAGAGGGTATGAGGTTTCAGGTGGTACCAGAGAGGGCATGACAAAAACGCAAGGGAGCGAGTTTAGTCCCCGTCAGAAAGGAAGTAGCGGAACTACCCGGAGGAAATAAAGGATGGTCTGTATTGGGGTTAGAGGCCCCCGGGTATCTATGAGGGAGGACTCCGCGCCATATAGTCCCTAGGATCGCAAAGGTATGGACGAGGTGAAAGAGAGTGTAGCATGTATGGAGGGTGAAACAGCTTGTACCCAAGGAATTATTGACAAAGCTACAGGAGTTAAACTTCTAGCTATGGTGATCCAGGTTTCTGGAGTATGAACGACAGGCGTCTAGAAGCCGAGCGTAAGCTGCTGCCTGGTAATATAGTTTACAGTCGGGAGACCAACCCCACCCTCATCCTTAGGACGGACAAGAATATCCCATTTGATCCTGGGCCTACCTGGAGACCAGATGAACTTCAGGAAACATTTACGAATCCTATGCCAGAAAGAGCTTGGTATGTGGGATGGGGATGGTCTGCAGGAGATAGAGTATTTTGGGTAAAATGTTCATTTTCAGTATGCTGATCCTGCCAAACCATGAGAAATCCCCACGACGCCAGGAGTCAAGGTCTTTCTCAAACTGAGCGGCCAAGGGGAGGAAGTTATCCTGAAACAATCGAGATAAGTCAGAGCTCATTTTAACCCCAAGATAGGTGATCCCTCCAGAGGGCCATGAGAAGGGGAAGGCGGTCTGGAGTGAATGTACCAAATCCTGGTCCAAGGAGATGTTAAGTGCGTGAGATTTAGCTAGATTAACTTTAAAATTAGTCCATTGCCCAAATTTGCGGAGCTCCTGTTGGATACAGGGAAGAGATATTCTAGGGTTCGTGACGTATAGTAAAAGGTCATCTGCGAAGGCTGCACATTTAAACTCCTGAGAACCCAATCGGATACCCCCGATATCAGGATTATCTCTAATGTTTGACAAGAGGTGCTCCATTACTAGGGCGTATAGAAGGGGAGACAGGGGGCAGCCTTGACGAGTGCCGTTATGCATAGAGAAGGGAGCGGACAAAGAGCCATTGACCTTGACCCGTGCTGATGGCGAGTGATAAAGTGACAGAATTTTAGACGTGAACCATGGGCCTAAACCAATATGGGTCATGGTCGCTTTTCAGGGAGGGCCAAGAAATCCTGTCAAATGCTTTTTCAGCATCTAGGACAAGACCATAAGAGGGATTCGATGTTTCTTAGCGTAATGAATGATATCT